>CM025854.1:2249834-2347287 GCA_003952965.2 Morella rubra
GATTTTTATTTTATTTTTTGTCCTGAAAGTATGATTAATTCAAAGGGGGAGATATATATGTTCAGGCTCCAACCCACATATAATTACTTTGAATAAGGGGAAGATATATTCACCCTCGTGTATAGGAATGGAATTATATCACATGCTCGAGGCCCATTAATTCGGCCCTACGGGGTGTGAATTCCTTCTATTTTGGTCCAAACTGCTGCGGTCGGGGCCTGGTCGGACCATTTGCCAGGAGAGTACTATTCTGGCCTTGCTAATAATGATGGGCTTAGTCCAAGGAGAAATGGAACGGTCAAACTGATATTGTGCAGTATCCATACACTGGCCCATTTTGTCAAAGGCCGGGCTCATTGTGATCTTCGGGGTGTGAAAATATTTAGGCCCGGTTCAAAACTTAGTGTCCCATTAGAATGGTATGTGGGCCTGGCTAATAATAATATGCTCGGTCCACCTAGAATTGCTTACCAGATGCACTTCGCTTGTAAAACTACTCAATAATATTATATAATATGATTAAGTTTTGACATGCTATATGTCGGTCCAATTTTTTAGAATTTTAATGCGAACCAGTAAATTCTCTCTTTTCTATCAGCTTCACTATTAGAATAACTAGGTGAGTTGCCATTGCCTCAGAAAAAAATTTATTAAGTTTAAACTTGATCTTGAGAAACCATTATTTTTGGCGATATCAACGGCTCACATTCGATCAAACTTTGATTCTCCTCCTTGGATTTATCTACACACACAACTATGAGATACTTTTCCCTCTCGAGAGGGAATGAGACCTCCCATGCTTAATTATTTCTTTGTCGCAATTTCTAGGCTTACTCAATAACCAATGTATTTGGACCCTCAAAGTTTCTACCCCCAATGAAATAATTACACAAAATTATTTTTCTCTCCATCAAATTATCACTTTTCACTCTAAATAAATATAAAAAATTTATTCGAATTGTCTCTCTATTTATTTTTTTTACCAACTCCAATACCTCCAAATTTTAACAATCAACTATCGGCAGGGTTGTGGATGGACTGTGGTCATTCGGTGATTTACATTTGTGGTGCGATTCCTTTTAGTGTAGTATGGTGGGCTTTTTTGCTTGCTTTCTTGTTAGGGGCACTAGGCCCATTGGGTTCAATCCTCTATGACCCCAATAGATATTACGATATACCTTCCATTTAAAATTATATCATCACTATTGAGCATGAAAAGAATGGATTACCAAACAGGAAAAAGAAGCAAACAGAAAGGAATACAGTTTAGAAACAAGAATAACCAGTAACCATCACTTTGGACTTTGGAAAAGGGATGAAGTAAGGATTACCAGTAACCAAACACGACAGAGAAGCAAGGAAACTTTTCTTAATTAAAAAGAAATCCACTTTTGGCAAATCCTCAAGCTCACGCAGCGTTAGACGTAACAATATGACCATAATACTCTCATATAAATCTGACATTCTGTGGTGTGGTCCAAACTTTGTTTCAGAAAATAGGTCACTCGTGGCACAAGGAAGCCACCCCCACGTGTATGGATCATCATCAGACATGAAACGGAACTCTCGTGTTCTTTACTTCTTTACACCGACTGCAGCCTGCAGGAGAAAAAATAGAAGTGCAGAGGAAAAAGAGGAAGAGCACTGAAAGCGACAAATCGTAGGGGAGAATACCTCTTTCGTCTTACCCACTTCTCCTTTCCTATGTACGCTTTAACCTTACATGTTCTTTGTTTGTATGTAAAAACTGCCGCAGCTGGCCCCTTGCTCCTCGCTCCTGGCACTCAAATAGACAGTGCCGTGAGTACAGTAAATGATGTTTGGAGGGAAATTTCCTTCAAAATAGGAAGATAGTAATGTGAGTGTAGAACTCCAACGAACCCAAATCCCCAATAACTCAAAACAACCCAACTCTGTCGTATAAACCAATACAAGTTTGCAGAAAGTTTTGCTGAGGCAAAATAGTCTACTTATCCTAAGTTATTGTTCCTTCCTTCACTTCCATTATTGTTCCAAACAAAGAAAAATCAATCAGTAATATTTCCTCGCCTCATTTTTCCATCTCTCTTGCCAAAAACAGGGGAAAGAAATTAAGTAGATATCTTTCTGCATCCTTCGTACATCTTCCATTCAACCCTTTAGTTATTTCCTCAACCAAACATGTCACTGTTGTACGTTTCAACAACTGTTTTTTGACCATTAGGGAGGCGAGAAGATATCATATCTTGCTCAAGTATTTAAACGACGTAACTGGCTGGGGAGAGCAGCTTTTAACCACGGTAGCTCTGGTGGAGAATTGTACTTTGTGTCTGTTTATTTTATATTGGCCGAAATAAAGACTTCGAGCACACAACAATTGACTTCTGGCGGACAACCCGGGTGGGGAAGAAAATAGAGCATCCCACTCGAGTTAAAAGCTGACCACTTCAGAAAAATCACTTCAGAATCTATAACACGTGCTTAATAGCAATCTTTTACCTCGGTGTTTATTTCGATAGTCTGGCCTTGAAAAAGTAATTCCATTCTATAAGAAATCAAAATTTTTAAACTTAAAAAAAATTTTAAACTGACATAAATTAGATTTTAAACTGACATAAATTAGATAAGATTTTAAGTGATTGGCGTGGACCTATATTTATTGTTAGAAGTCTAATTAGGTATTCAGTTTTTTTTTTATATTCAAAAGATTACATTGAGGCTTTATTTATAAGCTATTAGTTTCAATTGCCCATATTGTTTTAGCAATGTGGTACTTTACATTTTTAACACTCCCTCGCAAACTCAATGTGGACCCACTTTGAGTTTAAAATTACAAAATAAGAAAAATAAAGTAGCCGGAGATTCGCCGGCTCTACCGGATGGTCACCGGACTTTGCCAGACGGTTGTCGGATGGTTGTCGGGCTCTGCCGAACGGTTTTCAGGCTCTGCCGAACGATTTTCAGGCTCTACCAGATGGTCGCCGAACTCTGCCGAACGATTCTCAGAATCTGCCGGATAGTCAACGGATTGTGCCGCTCTGATACTATGTAAAAGATAAAAAATTTTAAACTTAAAAAAAATTTAGACTAAGATAAGTAAGACAAGATTTTAAGTGGTTCGGTCATTGACCTACATCTACTATTGGAAGGCCCAACTGGGCATTCTGTTTTCTCACTTATATTCAAAATGTTACATTGAGACTTTATTTATAAGTCATTAATTTCAATTAAAACAATGTGAGACTTTATATTTCCGGCTATTCTTTTTAACAATGAAGATTTTGGAGCATGTGATTATTATTATTGATTGAGTCAAAAATGTGCACCCAATATGTGACTGGTGGTTAATCTTTCGGTGTCCGCAGGCCCAAGGTAGAGACCTGAATGAGAGTGACAAATCAAGCCAGTGTCACCATGTGAGTGAGAGTGTGAGACTATGATGCCGCAACGAGTTTTTGGAGGGTAGAGAGATTCAATGATAATTTACCATATGAACAGAGTCATGAGGATGTTTGCGTGTTGCATTGTCTTAAACCATATTTCTGCCGAATGAAAATATTCCCCAATCCTGCACTAATATCCAAGGGTTTGCTTAGATATTCATTGTATTGATCAGATATAAGACTAACTGAAAACAGTGCTTCAATCCTTAATGCAAAATGCAAATGCCCCATGAAAATCCCATGGAAATGGGAAAATCATGTTAACTAGTTGTTAATATACATTAAGTTTAGATGTTTCAAATCCAAGAGAACTTAACAAGTCAATTAGGTATTTATTAAGACAATCAACATCTTATCCATAAATTATCTGTTTGAATTATATAATGAAATTCGAAGAAAGAGAACCATGACAAGTAGAATTTATTATATTTAATGATGTTAATGTAAAATTTTAAATATTATAAATATACAATATTTAATATTTGTAGTGTCTATCTCTCTCATAAATTATATTGAATAAAAATTATAAAATATCATGACGGGTTCATTTGGCACAAAAGAGAGCGACTAACAACACTGACTCCCATTAGCATCTACTTACACACCCACCCCCCAAAAGAAAAAGAAAAAGAAAAAAAAAGTCATGGCTTCTAGAATTAAAAAAGTCCACGTGCCACGCTAGAAAAGTCCCACGACTGGCTTTGGAACGAAAGCTCTACGCAATATTTCCAAAGACTATTTAGGAGGTAGAAATATTGTGAAAAAAAAAAGAGAGAAACCCTAATATCATCCAGTGCAAATCCAAAGGAACGTTGTTGTGACTTGTGAGGATCTCTACCCTTTATTTTTTTCTCGTTCTCGTTCTCGGGCAAAGATCCGAAAGAGGATGCCTAACTTGTAAACTTAGCTAAAAGAATAGACTTTTTCTATTGACTGACAATAACTCGGAGAGAGAAAGAGATCTAATCGGTTGATAAAAGTAGGTGGGTGGTCCATTTCAGAAAGTAATACATTAATTTCAAACTTTATTATATAGTTTAGCAATTTTCTTATAAAAGGAGACGCTAAAGTAGCTAATTATAGTCCACACTGACCCCACTGAATTTCTTTTTCTTATTCGGAGTCAGAAGGAAAGTTGATAGTAGCATCAGAAATTTTTATTTGCTGAGGAAATATAAAAAGTATTAAAGTATTAATAAATTAACAAAATCACTAAATTTCATAAAGGCAATGATTGTCATGTGACTAAAATACACGCGAACCAACTTAAATTAAATAATAAAAAGCACCAAAGTTACAATTTTCAAGATGCCATGTGGACCCCGCTCAATCCCAGGGACAGAAACGACAAACCATGGTGCATTTTAGCAGGAGATATTACAATAAAAGATGGGGTTGCTTTGGGGACTAATTGAGGATTAAACGGCATACTCTATGTGACCAGATGGGAAGAAGCCACCGTTGCTTGTAACCCACACTCCCAAGTAACGGAAAGGAAAACAAAATAGTCTTTCCTTGTCTTGCAAGCAAAAGAATATACTGTTCTCCATATGTCCTCTCAAAATTATTTTCTACATGCACACCCTCAGTACACGTCTGTTTTGTCCAAGACAGCGGTACACATCTAAATCGTATTCCTGCGTCCTATCACTTAAGAATGGAATGAGTATCGATACGGATAAAATTAGAATTGGACATTTCGATACTCATTGAAATATAAATTTGTTTAAATTTTTAGAATATGAATTGCAACCAAAAATACCGAAAATTCAGGCAAGGTTATCAGAATTTTCAATTTCAATTTTAATTTTAAAAAGGTTCTAGTATGTACTGAAATCAAAAGTGTAATAGAAAATTTCAATTTTTACTGAAATTTTTACTACCCCTGCTATCAATTAATATTCAACTTGTAACAACTCAACTCACCATTTCAATACATCAGGTTCAGACGGACACTCGGTACACGTCTAAATCTGTCTTCCTATCGTACTTAACTCGCAATTTCAATACATAAAAGTTCAAAACGGACCTGTCCAAATACATCAAGTTCAGACTACCCTCACTCAATATTGTCGACAACTTAAGTAGAAATTCAGGCGATCCGACTCAATTTAATCGACATATCTGATGTTCACGGACCTGATTCAATTTTATTTCCCGGCAAACCCAGGACAATATATTCTTTTTATTAATAAAACGATGGGATATGATAAAATGGGACCGAGATCGATTTTGTTGAGGCTACACAAACCGGAGAGGATAAGAAGGCCTCTGAAAGAATGGGTTGTATTAGTCTATACTTGTGCTTTAGCCCAAACCTCACGGCGCTGGAGACAGCACGAGTCTGTTCTCTCCGTCGTGAATTTCTCTTCTTCCTCCCTCCAAAAAAAGAATCATAAAATCAAGACGATAAAGGCCAACTATAAAAAAAAAAAAAACATAGGGACTTACACCTGCCCTTTTTTTTCCATACCCTCAGATCCGCCCATCGTGCAGCGAAAGAGAGTTGGATTTAGACTCGAAAATGAAATATAACTGAGGCAAAATATCACTCGAATAAGTTATATTGTTAGAAATAGCCCAAACCGAAGGCCAAAAAGAAGAAACCAACCTGTGAGAAGTCTTCAAAAGCTTAAGGAGATTGGCAGGATACCGGTGTTGAAGAACCTGACGTTCTTAAAGAGATTCATAAGAAGAACCTCAGAACGCTGAGGGTTAATCGCAAGGGAGCGGGTCTAAAATGGATTGTTTAGATTAATACTTCGGGTTAGTCAGAGTCGAGCAATTGGATGTTGCCCGTGTTGAATCACTGGTGTAAGGTTTATCTTCTTAGTTTTTTAAAATTAAATACCATCACACGAATAGAATACGCCATAATTATAAATTGGCAGTCAAAACCCCAAAAATTAAAAAAAAAATTAAAAAAAAAAGGAAAAAAAAAAACCAAAATGTCACGGGGAGTCGTGATCGAGACCGATGCCAGACCAGTCACAACCCTAACCCCAATTAGTGAGCCTTTAGGCTTAATCTCCGGTGGCTTCCATTCCTTCGCCACCGTTGCCTTAGCATCTTCCTCTCCAGAACTTTCACTCAAAGCGAAGACTGCCTCCCCCAACTCCGTCTCATCCGCCGACTTCCCCTCCCCGCGACTCACTCTGAACTCGCCGCCGCTTATTGTCTTGGAGGGGGACTCGGGAGGGGTCATTGAGGTGGGCTTCGAGCGCGGGTGGGGAGAAAGCCATTTCGCCTTGACGTACTCCGGCTTTCTCCACGGTGGAACGTGCATGCCTTTCTTCTGGAGACTCTGCTTTGCGGCCTCCGACACGATGGTGATGATCCTCTGCAGACGATCGGGCTTGCCGACGAAGATGTACGGAAGGCTCTGAACGACCGCCTTGTACCCCTTGGTTGGTCGAGCTATTTCGAATTCCGATCTGAAATCGATGTCGATGAGAAATCTCTCGCCCTCCATGATCGCGTCTATGTATTCGTACTCTCCTGCATTTATTAATCGCCGATTTCATATTAATTTTCTCAGAAAGTTGTTCAATCAGAGACAGTATATTGAAAAGTTTCACATATTAGCTAGCGCTGGTTTCTGAATTTCCATCAATCTAGTGTCCATTTTTCCTCCGCAAACAAATAGACTTCTTGAAAACTAAAAGAAATCATCTATCTTCAGTATTCTTCTAATTTCTTGACATTTTTTTCTCCTCATCCAACCGCAAAACAAATTAGCTATTTTTTGTTCTTTTTTGCCCGGAAATTTCTGCATGTTCCCCACCAACCAAACAGAGAAGACAGACACCCTTCGCCACACAGAGACAGACAACTGCGCAACAAAGAGACAGACAGTTCGAGACTGTGTGAGAGAGAGAGAGAGAAAGTAAATACCGGCGGGGTAGGAGGGAGATTTTTCCCAGCGAGATTTGCAGATAGAGGCGTCGTATCCCAGAGCCAGCAATCCATCAGTCACAACCTTCCTGCAAAACTCGTCTTTACGCCTGCAGATCTTATTCTTCTCGACGACCTTCGCAGTGTCCGCTAGCAAATTCCTCTCCAACACGCTTGCACACAGCACGATACCCTGCGGCCATAAATGGAAGCAATTTTCAAAACCACGTATAAACGCTTTTCCATAAAGATTAAAACAGAAGAAACAGAGAACTAAATTTCGAATTTATCCTTTCACCTTTAGTAATTCACAAGCTTCGGTGGAAGAAAAACAGTTGGAGTCATTGAATGAATCCGAATCGTCTTCGAAGCTATCGATACAGTTCCGATTGAAGCAGTTGCAGCGGTTGCGGCCGCACTTAATCGCCTGCTTCTCATTGCTTTCTTCGATGAAGTTCTGCACCATCCTAGACAAGCACGCTGAGCTAGGCTCGAACTCAGGCGACGAGCCATTACAATCGTCCTTGTTCAAATGCGGCTCCTCGACGGCGACCTTCTCCGGGGCAGGGGAGGAAATCCTAAGAACGCTAGGGAACTGCCGCTCGAAAAGCCGCTTGAGCCGTGACTTAACGACCGGCTTCACCGGCTCGAACTCTTCAGGCGAGGGAGAATCGATCGGTTGGATCTTCATTGGGAAAGGCATGAGCAGCGTGACTGTATCACGAGAAATTTCTCCAACGGCGCTTCCAATCTTCAATTTACCATTTTGTCCTCCACTTACAAAAGGTTTGCTTCCCGAATCAATCACAGAGCCTACACCCCGCTTAATTCCTAAAAAATCATCCAGCCACCTGGGATCTTCGCCCCCGATTTCAAAATTCGAGAGGACGGAGAAACCTATAATCTGGCCGGAAATCAAAGCGCTTTCTCACCAAAATTCGAGACGCTTAAGCTAAAGCTAAACAGGTACCTATAATCAGCGATTATTATATGGTAGATTGCCTCTGATTTTCCAGACGAAGCATGGAATAACTTCAAAACACTGCTAAGTAACAACAACAAAATAGGGGTCGCTTTTGCTTGGGGTTTTACAAAACAGAGTTAGCGTTCCCGAAAGATACGACGGTAGGAGAACGTGACGTTTGCGTTGCGCTTTGGTGACGAGGAAAACGATGAGTCGCCGGAGCCATTATTTTCCGGCGAATATTAATTTTCAGGCGATCTGATCGCCAGAAAATGACCCGGTGAGCGAGAGACGGAGTGACAGTTTTCAATCGTGTGCGGGTTTGGCTCTGCCTCGTGGGAGGGGCGCTAACAAGCAGAGACCAGAAGGTGTGCGGCAATTTAAAGAGAAATGGTGAGGGTGCTGACTGGACTGATCCGACACGTTGTTATCCAATGTGGCAAGAGCTTGTGAGCTCCCGTAGGAATGTACGTGTCAGATATTGAACGCGTTCGTTCCCCGTTGCGATGCTTACACGATGCCACGTTATGGTTTAGTGAATGCAGAGAGGAGTCTGAATAAAGAAAATGGCCATCTACCTTCTAACGCTCCCTCCTTACACAAAGCGTACGGAGGTTTATCAGTAGGTTTGTTTAAAACGACCTGACGAGGATTAGTTTCATCTTCTGGTTGCAGTCTGACGAAAAGGCCCTGCTCTAGGCGATCGAAGAGACTTGAATTGTAGCCAACATCTAGTCCAGGAAGCTACGGACCCACACGAATAGTTTGGTAAATATGCACACGCCATTAACGCCTATTTCGGGGATGGGAAGTGGAAAATTGTCCGGAAGGTGATGGTGGTTGAAGTGTCAGATTAGACGAAAATGCCCCTCAGGGACCCAACGGGCAACGACAGATTTACAAGATTAGAGGCGAATATCGTTTTTGAGCGGGCTAATCTAGACAGAAGGGTAGCGTGGCGTGGTCATCTGGGAACTTGGAATTCAAGTCCTAACCATATGCTTGATTAAAGAAGATTAATAAGCTGGTTGTCCGCTCTATTTTTATTTAGCAAAAAAGAAAAAAGTTTATAAAGATTTTTTTTTTTTCCTAAGATTTATAAAGATATTTCAATTTTAAATAATTGAGTTTAATAAAACTTCATATGGATGGACTCAAACATGGTACGAGGAAGAATATGGATGACAGTGCTAGAGCGGAGAAATTGATTACTATAAATGTCTATTTGTCGTTTATGTCTTCTATACTGTTTGGTATCAGGGAAAACTCGATATGGCCGTAGTATTAAAAGATGCTCATTTGGTCATGGTTATAACTTGTCGGGACAAATGAAACATTTTCTTACATGCTTACAGTTTAAAAGCTATTCCCTCAATTTGACAAAATGAATGCTTCCCTTCCGCCCTCTTTACAATTTGTAGAGGGCCTCCAGCCTGATAGGTTTTGTCACCGGTTTTTTAGTTTTTTTAATTAAGAGAAATTAAAACCCATAGATTTACTAGAGGAAAATCTACCTAAGATTTTTAAATTTCGGACCGGTGTAACATCAAAATCATACATATCAGTTAATGTAGTTAGAATTTTTCCGATGCATGGACTGCTTAAAAAAAAAAAAGGTGAATTAGAAAAACTTACCTTGATATAATATTTTTTTTCTTCCGAACTTAAATGGTTAGTCTCAAATTAATAAAGGTTTGAGTTGGATGTGTTACCGGTATGCACGAGTTGGTAAAAACCGCTTGCGCCAAACGCGGTGGTAATGTGATAATTCAGTCAGAAAATGGGGGGCTTAGTCGGAATTATTAGGTGGTTGTGGTGGTGGAAGCGTCCAAATACAAATTGCCGACGGGGGGTATTTGGAATTGGTGGTAATTTATTTTGGACTGAAACGGATGGAGGGCTATGTTTGGAAAGACACTTATTTATCTTTTTGGAATTGAAGAGATTTATGGTGTCATTTTAGCAAAGGCACGCGGCACAAATTTGACAGGGACATTAATACGTTATGTCCCTGGGTTCACAAGATCACGACACGTGTTCAGTTACGTGTTGAAGGAACCCAGAAATAATTAAAAATCGCTATTGTCCATCCTTGGCCCTCGGAGAAAGACGGTTCGATAAAACTGATCTGATCAAAGACTTCCAATTTACCGCGGAGTAACTAACTATTTACGGCAGGTAATTTTTACTTTCCTTTTCACAGCCTCAGAGGTTATATATATTTGTTGGGTTTAGATATAAATTATATCATTTTTTTAATTTATCTTTTACTATATTATATATGAAATATCTCAATGTCTTTAAATATTTACGGTTATGTAATGGAGGATTGAGTAGGTTAAATAGTAATAATATGACCTTTAAAAACTACAAAAAATTTATTATTTAGGGTTACATAACTTTATACTAATCACAAGTAATTATTTTCTATAGTTGAATGCCTTCTCTTCCTTCTAAAGCAAACTTAGCTGGACAATGAACTATAAGTGTTCCTCCTAATTATTAGTATTCCTATTTACAATCGATTATATCAGCAAATCAAAAGGAAACAAGCTTTTAGGTCATTTTCGGGTCAATTTAAACATAAAATAATATATTATTTTTATAAATAAGAGATAAACTAATTATTGTATATCATAGAATAATTATACCTACCCGCATATAATATAGTTTCTATACTCCACGCGAAAAACGCAACAATTGAAAAAAATTAAAAATTTTTTTTTTTGAAAAATTCACTCGTAAACAATTTAAAAAATATATCTAACAAAAATTGTCAAAATAATTAAAAAAATATATTTGTAAAACTATAAAATAACCGAAGTTATTCTAGACAAGTTTAGGTGGCGTTTGTTTTCCAACATTTTAAGATATCAAAATTTTGAACAAACTAAACATACTTCAAAATTTTCAACATATATACTAACACACTCAAAATTTTTTACAACTTTTTATAAATTTCAAATATATTTCAATATTAAAAAAATATTTCTCAAAGTCTTGACGCGCCACATAAATGAAACGCCATGGGCAAATGGGTCCTTCAAGTGCAGGACCACAGTCTAAAGAGATATGTCCAACTGACTTGATGGTATTTGTCCCCGCGGCCCTCCTTTTCTTCTTCTTCTACTTCTTCTTCTTTTTTTTTTTTTTTTTGGACTGACATTGTCGACCTCATCTAGCAGTTCTCACTCAACAGCTTACTCTTTCTGAAAGTCATAGGCTTGGAAATTGAAAAGGGAAAGCCGACGAAATTACTTGACTAGAGACAAGGGAACCGGTCCCCTACGGTTATCAGAACACCAGAAGAAAAAGGATGTCCGTGTTATATTGCAACTGAAGAAAACACACAGGAAGCTGTGGAGAAACTGCAAGAGAGAGAGAGAAAATTCACCCAGCAAAAATTTTGTTTTATTGAAGGGCTAATTCGTCATATCCCTATGAATAGTAGTATTTTCTAGACTACAAATTTTATCTATTTCGTCCGAATATTAAATTAATATCAATATTAGTATTAATTAAAATATTGACCGACAAACAGTAGAACGATGTGGTGTACTAATCTCTCAAAAAATCAATGATTTTATTATCTGTAATTTTGAATATTAAAAAATGTAATTTAAATAATTAAATCGCTTTCTTCGTGTTGATATGGGGCAGTTTGGTCATGTGTCGTTCTAGGAGCTTCCCTGTCACAATCATTTCTATGAAATGAAAGATAATTACATTTACACCCATAGGAAAGTGAAATTAGGCAGTATGATTAACCCGATAGAATATTTATTTATGTACAGGATACAGAATTATAAATGCCTAACAAGCAATGGACCCACTCCCGACTCCCCTAGTCCCCTGTAGCGAAAAAAGGAGAATTCTTCTCATGAAAAAAAAAAAGAAAAAGAAAAAAAGAAGTAAGAAACTTGGAATATGATTTACTTGGAGTGACACCAAAATTTACAAGAGGAGATGGTGTCTTTTTGTCATTCAAGACTTTAACATAACCAAATAATATCAGGGTGTTTCCTGTTTCAACTATTTACTTATTTATATTAATATATTTAAAGGGGAAATGCGTGGTCTAGCGACTAGTGCTGGTTAATGTCACAACCCCTTTTGTGGGCCCAGATTCAGTAAATAATTAGGTTCTAGAAAGTTTGTCGACTTCCCAACTTATTTATCGGTTTCAAGTTTAGGCCCTTTTTTTTTGTTCTCTCTCTATGATGTGAAGTGTGATATTTGAAATACATGACCTTCTCCTGTTTCCATGGATGGCCAACAAAAGGAGAATGACATAGATACGTGAGAGCTCGATACACGAGCGATGTTACGGATTCTTTTTTTACTAAAAAAACAATCTCGATTTTAATTAAATACTTTACATTTTAGACATTATTTTTTGTAAAAAATAATTAAATAATTTACCCATAATGCAAATTTTTTTATTTATTTGGTAAAAAGTGTATCGGAAGTAATTTGGAGGAGCAAAAATATGTCATTTGGGAATTGTGTCTGAACGATTTCCCGAATTTCCTCGTACCTTCTAGGAATTTCTTATTTGCAGTATGGGCCCAGTTGATATCGCTGTCATCTTGTGGCCCCCAAATACATTGGCAAGTGATTCTCTGTGGGCTCCAGTGAAAAGGACAACGATATGTACTATCACTGGGGCCCATATACGCGCGTAATGGTTACTCATGGTGGGCCTGAGCGACGACAATGTCGTTTGCCCGGGGAACCCACTATGCTACCAAGTGGGGATTTTTTATTTTTGTTTGTCACTTCAAGGTTAGAGATTTCTAGGCCCATTGAAAAATAACTTTCCCCTGAGCGACAGGCGAGGTAGATAAAACAGTGAATTTCTGGGCCCTCTGCTCTCGAGAATATATATGACTTCTTTTTTTGCTTGGAACAATTTGAAATCTTATGGGTGGGGGTGGATCCTCTTGAATAAATTTTAGTCTTTAAAAATTAGGACTATGAAAGATAAGATTTTTTTTACAACCGTCTAATGTCCTTGACAAGAAGGTTTTTATTAAAACCATCTGATGTCGCTTTAAAAACTTTTTTAATCTTTTGAACACTTCAACCAAATAACTTTAACAAATTACAACTCAATAAGATATATTTTGACACCGAAATTTGCCAATACAAATAGACACTTACAAGTCTTCTTTTTAATTTAGTGCCAATTGTTTTTTTTGTTTCCCTCAATACTGAAACGGCATAGTATTTGATTGATAGGGTATAAAAGGGTATTTGCTTAATGATGTTTCATTGACCTCTAAGCTGCATAAAACGCATTTCATTTCTGGAAGCAGTATCTATACTTGATCTCAGTGGCTCGTGGCATTGGGCACAAGACTAACTCGTGGGGCAAGTGATAGAAAAAGTCGATAAGCATGCACTCGACTTGTGATTTCCGCGTATGTTATCACTGGGGCCCTGACCGCTAGAACGCAATGATTTTATTATCGTTAATCGCTTTCTTCGTGTTGATATGGGGCAGTTTGGTCATGTGTCGTTCTAGGAGCTTCCCTGTCACAATCATTTCTATGAAATGAAAGATAATTACATTTACACCCATAAGAAAGTGAAATTAGGCAGTATGATTAACCCGATAGAATGTTTATTTATGTACAGGATACAGAATTATAAACGCCTAACAAGCAATGGACCCACTCCCGACTCCGCTAGTCCCCTGTAGCGAAAAAAGGAGAATTCTTCTCATTAAGAAACACTTGGAGTGACACCAAAATTTACAAGAGGAGATGGTGTCTTTTTGTAATTCAAGACTTTAACATAACCAAATAATATCAGGGTGTTTCCTGTTTCAACTATTTACTTATTTATATTAATATATTTAAAGGGGAAATGCGTGGTCTAGCGACTAGTGCTGGTTAATGTCACAACCCCTTTTGTGGGCCCAGATTCAGTAAATAATTAGGTTCTAGAAAGTTTGTCGACTTCCCAACTTATTTATCGGTTTCAAGTTTAGCCCCTTTTTTTTTTGTTCTCTCTCTATGATGTGAAGTGTGATATTTGAAATACATGACCTTCTCCTGTTTCCATGGATGGCCAACAAAAGGAGAATGGCATAGATACGTGTGAGCTCGATACATTCTTTTTTTACTAAAAAAACAATCTCGATTTTAATTAATACTTTACATTTTAGACATTATTATTTGTAAAAAATAATTAAATAATTTACCCATAATGCAAATTTTTTTATTTATTTGGTAAAAAGTATATCGGAAGTACTTTGGAGGAGCAAAAATATGTCATTTGGGAATTGTGTCTGAACGATTTCCCGAATTTCCTCGTACCTTCTAGGAATTTCTTATTTGCAGTATGGGCCCAGTTGATATCGCTGTCATCTTGTGGCCCCCAAATACATTGGCAAGTGATTCTCTATTGGGCTGTGGGCTCCAGTGAAAAGGACAACGATATGTACTATCACTGGGGCCCATATACGCGCGTAATGGTTACTCATGGTGGGCCTGAGCGACGACAATGTCGTTTGCCCGGGGAACCCACTATGCTACCAAGTGGGGATTTTTTATTTTTGTTTGTCACTTCAAGGTTAGAGATTTCTAGGCCCATTGAAAAATAACTTTCCCCTGAGCGACAGGCGAGGTAGATAAAACAGTGAATTTCTGGGCCCTCTGCTCTCGAGAATATATATGACTTCTTTTTTTGCTTGGAACAATTTGAAATCTTAGTGTTTTTTTTTGGGTGGGGGTGGATCCTCTTGAATAAATTTTAGTCTTTAAAAATTAGGACTATGAAAGATAAGATTTTTTTTACAACCGTCAAATGTCCCTTGACAAGAAGTTTTTTTATTAAAATCATCTGATGTCGCTTTAAAAATTTTTTTAATCTCTTAAACACTTCAACCAAATAACTTTAACAATTACAACTCAATAAAGACATATTTTGACACGAAATTTGCCAATACAAATAGACACTTACAAGTCTTCTTTTTAATTTAGTGCCAATTGTTTTTTTTGTTTCCCTCAATACTGAAACGGCATAGTATTTGATTGATAGGGTATAAAAGGGTATTTGCTTAACGATGTTTCATTGACCTCTAAGCTGCATAAAACGCATTTCATTTCTGGAAGTTATTTTCTATACTATTCTCAGTGGACGCGTGCAGGACAAGACAAAACGAAAAAGAAAAATGAAAAATACCCTAAGAGCACACGACTTGTTAATTTCCTCTCTACCAGGGTCACTGGAGCTCAATTTGGAGCCCCCGGTTTCTGCCAACTCTGGTGGCTAACACTATGAAACTTACCGTTTTCATAATATTGGAGAACAAACTTATCACTGAGTTGCCTTAGTGGTTTGGACTAACTTTAGATCGTGGATAAGACGTACAGTCTCAGATTCAATTTTCTTCAAGCATTATATTAGAAGCTACTTAAGTAGGAGCCGTGGGGACAATAAGCATGCATAAGTCTTTGAGGTTTGCTTGTATTGTTAAGACTTGATAGTAAGTTGAACCTGATCATATCTATCTAAGCCTAGTACAAAGGAGATGCTGTAAATTTTCTTTATTGTCCCAAAAAAGAATGTTGGAGAAGAAAAAAAACATTCTGAGACCTTAAAATTTTGAGCTTGATTAAAAAAATTACAAAATAATCTTTCCTTCCTCGTTAAATTATACTTTTTCATTGTAATATATATTTGAATTTATTCTCTCTTCACTTTTTCATAAATTCTCATAAATTATTTTTATATTTTTACTAACTTTCATATCTAAAATTTTAACAATCAAACACCAATGGAGAGAAAAAGGTATGGGTGTTTAATTGCTATTTTATAAGTAAAATCGCTATTTCATAAGTAAAAAAAATTTAATTATGTTAAAATTGACGAAAAAATTATAACACAAAATATCTGAAATTAATATTGATGAATAAAATGCGATAAAAAAATAATAATAATTTGGCCCTTACGTTTCAAAAATTCCATAATTTAAGGGTTTAACAGTATATTTATTTATTTATTTAAAAAAACTAAAAGATCAAATCAGAAACAAAGCAAAAGCAAGGATAAAGGCTTTACCAACCCAAAAGACTTCATAATAGAAGATAAAAGTTGATTTTTTTTATTTTCACCGAGGGGTATCAGGAGTTAGGCAGGCCCACTGAATTTTTAATTATAGGTGGGCCCCTTGATTGTACCCCATATTCTTCTTCGGTACATGTATGTTTGTGTACGAGGGTGATGTAAAGTCCCTGTTATTACACACGGAATTCAAAGATAAAATCTCAGTTGAGCGTGATCCCTACAAAAGCAAATCCCCCAATTTCTTCCACTTTCTTTGCTTTGCTTTTCCTCGCACTTCTATTATGCATGTGACCCCACCTTTTTACTTTAATTTTTTTCTAAAAACAAATTGTGCTTTTACACTTGGCCACTCAATAGCCCTCCACGCGTTTGTGAGTACCCAGTAAAAAAAGTTGGGAGTCTAGTCTTGTTCCCTTTTTTAGTTTAACGTTCTAAAAATCTGTTCACTTTAAGGTAAATTAATAGATGATATGATTGCAAAATAAAGCCAGTCAAGAAAAGCTAAATCGACAATGGGGAGCAAAGAGTATCTTGTATTTTACACTAACTTTGTTGAAAACTCAAATAGTTGATGGCTAATTGACACCAGAGAGTTAAGTGATATAAAGATTCTCAATAATTTTTTATCTATTTGGAGAGAAATATACACAATATATAGATTTTATTGTATAGTTTATAATGTCTAAAATTTTATATAGACAGTATTAAATGAACCCTACATTAAGAATCTATATGTTGTGTCTATCTCTATTTAAATTTTACCGTACAATTCTGATAGAAAACTACAAAGAATCTCAATCGAGTCAAGTATATCTAAAATTTACATTGAGTATTAGACTCAGAAAGACCTGGTTCAACTTGACCACATTTGACAAACTTAATGCCATGATAAATTCGGAAGAGACTATATGTCCTACTATTTAGATATTTTTCCAAGAACAATACTAAGAAATTATGTATAACTAATTTCTGGAAGTACAATTATCAGATCAAGAGAGAATGAATCAGTTCAAGAAGATTGTTATATACGTGAAATTATAAATCCAAAATTTACGTATAGGAAGCTGATTTGGCTTGGGGAATAAAAACAGTGAACTAAGAAAATCCCATTAATATGTCTTTCCGTGGGCTACCTAGACTTAGACCCATGGATTACGCTCTTTTTCTTTTTTGGTGCATGGCCCATTTCAAACAGAATCCCTAGTTTTCCTCTGCGACTGTTGCTTTGCATCATTATATATTAGTCTTCATGAGCACCCCTGCACTCTTTTAGGGGACAACTTTTTTCTTTTTCCATTCCATTCTCCGGAATGCTTGACGCGTTTGCACACGTAAAGTTAGAAGCCCCAGCGACACAGCCTTCCCTTTTGTCACGATAAAGGGATTCTGAATTAATATTTTTTGAAAAATTGGCAATATGATCGTTAGGTTTATACTACACTGACGATTTAGTTATTAGATTTTTTTTTAATTATATGGTCACTCAGTCAATACCTTCGTGATGATTTGGTCCTACACGTCAAACTTCCGTCAATCTATTCAACGGAATGTTTTGCCACGTCAGCACCACACGTCAGCCATAATCCTTAAGCAAAATGCTGTGTTTAGTCATGTAAATTAAAGGGAAATTGACAATTAGGTTTATACCACGCTGACGATTTAGTCACTAGGTTTCATTTTTTACATTATGGTCACTGAGTTCATACCCGTGTGACGATTTGGTCATTATGTCCATATTCAGTCAATCCATTTAACAGAATCCAATACCACGTCAGCCTTAAACACGTCACCAAAACACATCATACAGATTAACTATGAGATAAAATTATCATTTTATATGTAAAAAAATATATATATATTACTTTTCGATTAAATTGAAGAAAATTTTTAAATAAAAATACGAAATATCTTAAATCAATAGTTGTTAAGTGAAATGTGACAAAAATGATACTTGAAAGTGACTCCTATAATAAAAGCGTGGTAAGTGTATATATCATTTAATAAAAAGATAACAGTTTAGAAGTAAAATTTCCTGCATTAGCTCATGTCTATGTGGCATCAAAGACCGTCAATATTCAAGCAAAGCTCTATTAATATTAGCCTGAAAAAAAATATTTATTATAACCCGCTATGATATTGGCGGAGCCCTATGTGGATGTGACAAGAGCTAAAAAAGAAAGAAAAAAAAAATATATCATGATTTACTTCCATGCAATACATGAATGGGAGGAGATATCCGAAGAATTATTCCTTGTGGGCATTAGTAGATTCAAAAGATATTCAGTTGTCTCATCTCTTATCATCTTTTTTCATACCTCGAAACCTAATTAATTTTCTGCTTTATTGGGTTATGATCCTACAGAATAAACTCAACCTCATCATCAGTCATGCTACCTTTGCTGATCCACTTGCAACAACTACCACATGATAATATCACTTCTTTTTAAGCAAGTGAATATAAATTTTCATTGCTTATTAAAAAAAAAAGAATATAAATTTTCATGAAGCAGAAATATATTATTAAATTAGGGACAGAGCTAATGCCAATGGATTTATAGTATAAGCGTAAATAGAACTAGAGTCACTTGTGTTTCCGAGTCAAAATTTTGGTTTATAAAATAATCTTTTTCTATTAAATTATTTTTTTATTACAATAAATATAAAAATTCACTCATCATTTTTTTAGATGTAGTGACAGAATATGGACGGAAGGACCATATCGTCACACAGGTATGGACTTAGTGACCAAAATGTAAAAAAAGTAAACCTAGTGACTATTTTGTTAGTGGGTTATAAACCTAGTGATCAAATTGTCAATTTCCTTTAAATGACAAAATACAGTATTTTATTTAATGATGATCTGACGTGGTTAATATGGCTGACGTGTGGCGCTGACGTGGCAGGGCATTCCTTTAAATGGATTGACGGAGGTTTGACAGTAAGACCAAATCGTCACGAGAATATGGACTGAGTGACTATATAGTAAAAAAATGAAACCTAGTGACTAAATTGTCAGCGCGGTATAAACCTAGTGACCATATTGCCAATTTTTCATATATATATATATTTTTTAAGAAATTTACAAATCACACGCCAAGTTTTAGTACCTTTTTAAAAAATTCATTGAATTTTAAAAAATTTAAAAAAGCTCATTGGATTTGTCATTTTGGTATTAATTTTAGATTTTTTTTAAAAAATATATTTATATTTATATTTATTTTAATGACTCGTGTCACATTTCAATTATGCAGGATGAATTTTTCGTTAAACAAGTCTAACGGCATTGAGTAGGCATTGAGTAGAGTGAGTTTTAATACCAAAATGACAAATCTAGTAAACTTTTTCAAATTTTTTAAAACCCAATAAATTTTTTAAAAATGCCTAAAACCTAGTGTGTGATTTGTAAATTTTCCTCGTTTTTTTTTTATACTCTTCTGGTAATAATTATATAGATGGTATAAGTAGAACATATAATTTCTACCAAAGAAAAATGCTAAATTACTGCGTTTTAAAGTGGCGGAGACTTTAACGTGGATTATCTTTACAGAAGGCCATGGTGAAATATATTTGCTTAGAAAATAATATAAAGTTTCCTGGCTGCAACCGCCCATCCTTCTGGTACCGGATGAGGAATGCTTCCATAAACCCTCAACCAGACTCAAAGAGGCAACTAAACTAACCTACCGAGGTTCCTGGCCAATCTCTACTCAATAAGAGAAGGATGATCTTCTCTTTGTTTTCCGATCATTCTTCCCTTATGTTCATTGTCTCGAAAAAGCTTGCAATTTAATGAATCTGTTCATGTTTTAGCCGGCCCAAACAAAACACAAACACCGACAAGAAAACAACCACTTCAAATCTGTCATAAAATAGACTGACAAGCAAGAATCAGAAACATGAGAAGTAATAAAGTCTCACAAATGTTAAAACTACTTTAGCGTACCTTATTTTCATTGCTGTCAAAAGCTGTTCTTTCGACCTGGATTTACATTGAGGTATTAGTTAAACTCTCAACATCCGATCCATCCTATGATCAATGACAACATTCGAGCCAAATCTGCTCATAATGTCAGATCTTTATGATCAACTAATAGTTTACAGAACTTCCTAAAGAAAGGGAAGAAGGTAAACAGAAAACAGAATTAAAAGCTTATATAGCTTTCCCACTCCTCTGGGACAGCACTAAAATGGTTTGCATTTGTGACATTGTAAGAAATTCCTAAACGTGTTGATGAAGATAACCACCAAATAAACCTGACCAAACAGTGTGAAGTCGTCCTCAGGGGACCTTAATCACTTGTATGGATTGCAATATATCAGAGACAACAACAATAAGGTCACCAGACTTGATCATCCCTCTTGCTTTCAGCAAAAAGAAAGTTCTGTTTAGATTGCTCTCCATATCATTGGTGAAAGTTAGGAGAAATGGTATCACACCCCGCTGCAGGTTTAGGCGCCTCTGCACAGATCCTGTAGGTGTAAATGCAAAGATTGGGCAATGAGGTCGACCACGGGACAGGAGAGATGCCATATGCCCTGTTGTTGTATAAACAAAAACTGCATCTGCATCCAAATCGTTTGCTGAAAGTTCAACAAACTGCCCGTGTTAACATCACCAGAGAAGGGAAAAATTAATGCAATCATTGTCACAAACATCATAGAAAAGGTAATTATTTGTAATGCGCAATTACTAAGAAAAGGAGCAGTAACCAGTCCATAACAATGAAAATGATATTGATATGAACACAACTGTACAAAAGCCACAAATTTGGGTAAATCATCATCATAGAAATATGAAGACTGAGTCAAGATCACCGAGTATGATCAAGAAATCATTCAGACAAGTTATTAGACATAAGGAATTACAGACAATATAAGAGAGGCACTGTCACAAGCTGCAAAAGTGGTAAGCCAAGCTTATGGTAGCTGCTCATCCCCTTGTCAAAATTAGAAACCTGAAATTTGAAATCAGGGAAGCATGAAACTGCATTTTACATGTTTGTACTTCAAATCATTCGTGAAAGATCTACAAAGAAGCCCAAACAATATTTTAAGGATTGCCATGCCCTTAAAGCCTACTCTGAGAACAGTATTGAAGTACAAGCCAAATACGTGATAAGAGATCATATTGTTCACCACAGAAAATGAAAATATACTGAATCTGCTATGCCAGGAAAATTTGATTGTAAAGCCTCTTAAAGCACAAGTAATCAGGAGTTACCATTATAACTCCCTCAATTGATTCAGTCAGACTAAGTTTGGCCTTTGTTCCAGTGGATATATGCTGCTGGCCCATATGTATTGTAAAACAGATTTAAAGTTTTTAGTGTAATCAATAGGGGAGTCGAAGTAGAAAGAACGCTTACCCATCCTGGCAGCTGCAATACAAATCTCCTCTGATATATATGTAGATATTGAAGATCCAATGGCTGGAAGCTCCATCGTGTCATGTTGCTTCTGCTCCCTCCACCGCCTCTCAGTTCTTAAACTGACACTTCGGAGCACAGCTAATGCCTTTTCGGGGTAATTACCCATGGCTGACTCACCAGAAAGCATCAAAGCATCTGCTCCCTGTGAAACTACTTCAGAAACATCAGCAACTTCAGCTCTAGTTGGTATAGGATATTCAATCATGGATTCAAGTAGTTGCGAGGCAACAATAACAGGCTTATTTAGCTGCCTGCAGAGCTGAATTGTTTTCTTTTGAACTGCTGGGACTTGTTCCAGTGGTATCTGTGCACCCAGATCTCCTCTTCCTACCATAGCTCCATCAGATGCCTGAATAATGTCTTCCAAGTTCTTCAAAGAGTCAATGCACTCTATCTTTGCAATAATAGCCAGGTTGCTGCAGTGAGAGACCAAAATATACTTTAAAAACCCCTGAAAAACCTATCCAATTGACCCATACAGGACTGACATCACGACATCTGATGTAAAACAGAGCTGCCCCATATTCAGGACTCTAGTGCAAAATAAGGATCGTGGGACTCGTGGTTTTGTTGAGCTCTGTAAGGTGAGTGGATAACTGTAAATCTACTCCAATTAAACTTCATGTCATCAGAGACTGACATATTAGATAAACATTAAGACACTTGTGCCAAAATGTCGATACAGACACGTAACTATTAATACACCTGCGTGAATCGACCTATCTTTTCTTGCAAAAGAGCAGAAAGGCACATCAGCATGTTTTTATGGAACCTTTGTCATATGATCAGTAGCTTCTTCAATGTTAAGTTTCCTTTTGTCAATGAACATGTAGAACTTGAAAATTTCTTTCGCGTCTTTATTAGGTTAATTCCACAAATATCCATATACAAAGAAGTGTTATCATGTATAGGTTCTTCGAGAGAGGTCATTGCTGATGCTCTGCCTAAAGAGAACAAAGGCTGTCTCCATCCGTAAAAATGTTTAAATAGACTAGTCTGCTGAATTTTAGCCTGAATTCTCAAAAAACGAAATTTTTTTGACACATATAATGTATAACTAAAAATGTCAGATTAACATGCGTACTTGCCACGAGATCGTGCAGCAATATAGCTCTTCAGATGTTTGATCACTTCAGCAGACTTGACAAAAGATACTGCAATAAAATCAACGCCCTCTGCAATCCCAAAATCAATGTCCAACCAATCCTGAAAGAAAAGATGAGGGGAGAAAAGGCTGTAAAGAAAATATTCAAGGGGTTGCAGCTTCTACCATGAACGTTTACGATATAAAGTCCACGTGCACAAATCCCCTGCTGCAGAAGGCTTGTTAATACAGACGACAAGAGTAGACATTAGAAGAATGCCCATATTAAAGATAGCTTCAACCCAGAAGGTAGAAGACGCATATTTACACTCGTGTCCAATTTCTGTCAAAACTCAAAGGCCTAAACAAGCAGTTGGATCCATACGAGTCTTTGAAAAGAGTGCCTATTGCCATTTAGTATACATACTGGCACATCTTTTTGAAATACAATTAACACTCCTGTCGGCTGTCTTCTCATCAACATTGACACTCTCTCTCAAGACACCTCGCTTATATGGCTTCTCTAGCCATTTTTACTCCACAACCCCTTAAAAAATATTCAATCATATAAATTTCTTTAGATCTGAACAATTATTTTGAAATTAAATAGTTGAGAATTTATCATATCATCATTTGTATTTTTAAAAACGTCTTAAAATTAGTAGGTGCTAAAGCGATGACATTAGGTAAGTTCGAGGAATATTGATATGATAAAATTCTAATTAAATTTGAAGGAAACAGAAGAGTTTGAGGAATCTACACTACAGAATACTTGACAAATTTTAGGGGATCCTTGCATTTTTTTTTTTTTTGGGATGGGATCCTTGCATTTGGAACAAGTTAATTATAGATCAAAGAGAAGGTCTAAAATGCCAGAATAAACCTATACCGAACAGATGGAGAACAAGTTACCCTTCTGACAGTAACCAAATCTGTGTCCTCTCTCCATTAGTCTCCCCCACCCCCTACCCCAACAACCAAAAATAAAAATGTTGTACCAGAACCAGCGAAGCCAGTCGTCCGGGATGCTATTAAGATCTCTCTCCTCTCCCCCACCCTCTCACTTACACATATGGCCACCGTGGTTCTTAGTGGTTTCAACAGACCGAATTATAACCCAATTGAATTGTTACAAAAAGACTTAGAACACACCAACCTTAGAAGATATAGTGGGAAGCATCGCATTACGCTCTCGGACCAGACTTCCATTCCTCCATAAAGCAAGATTTGCACGTGGTAATAACAATCCGGGATCACAACAGCGGCACAGTACATCTGGACCAGTCTTCTCGACCACCACAAACCTCACCATTCCCCCATCCACAACAACTTCGTCGCCCACCTTCACGTCTGTCACAATTGGCGTCATTTGAAAAATTAGATGCATTAAAGTTCCTTGGGAATGATAAAATATAAGCCTCAGGAAAATAATTACCTTCAGCGAAACCATCATAGTTCACACTAACACTGCGCTCCGGACAAGGTGAATTGAAAGCCCTCACACTAAATGTCCATATTTCACCGTCCTGGAAAATTGGAGAAGACAGCTCACTCTCGCTTAAATTCCCCCACAGAGTCAAATTTTACTTGATGAGTCAAAAAACTAAATACCGACTCCCAGAGTATATGGTGCATTCAAGTTAGATCTCTCATAATTTTCCCGCACTTTCTCGGTAATCAAACAAAAGCCTACATTGCTATCTCCTTACCTCCGCCTTAGCTGACGCGGCGCCGCCGAGATCGCCCATATGGATCTCACTCCCTTGAGTGTCCATCATGATAGCCACCGCGAACCCCTTCTCTTCGTTCAACCGCCTCACGCGCTCGATCACCGCGCGATGCCACTCTCGGGTGCCGTGGCACATGTTGATACGTGCGACGTTCATCCCTCCCACCGCCAACGCCTCCAGCTTGTCGGACTCGCACGTAGCTGGCCCGATAGTACACACCAGCTTCGTCCTCCGCGTGCTCCGGGACCCATTCTCCTTAAGCTCCGCCTCAGTTACCTTATCCACCTCGATCGCCACGGGATATGCCAGTTCTATCTGCTTCGGTGGCGGAGGAGCGGGAGGCGGGAAAGTTGTGGATGAGCTCCGGTCATCATGGAGTAAGACCTTGGACTGCACGGCTGACATTCTTGGCCTCCGTATGAGTATGTGATTTGGCACGTGATTGAATGGCTTGGAGTGAGGTGCCTTGTGCAACGTATGGAATATTGATTTGGTTGCCGGAAAAGTCGGATTAACCGTCGACATTTTCAACTGACGGTGAGTATGGGGAAATAACTTTGGTTGGGGTTCCGGCGAGGGTTTCTTGTTGCTGTTGCCTGTTGGGACTTGAGAGTCTTGGGACGGTACGGTGAGCGAGGCGAGTGTTATGACTTTACTGTCGAATCTCGGGTTAGGGTTGACCGCTTGCTAGAGGAAGACGAGACAGACCCAATGCTGACCTTCTCTTTCCCCCCCTAATCACTCTCGTACCAAAACTTTCCCAAAATAACTGGCTGATCCAAAAATTAATAATCAAATAATTTCAAAATAATTTATTACCTCTTTTAATTAATTTTTTTATAATAATCATAAAAAATTCACTAAAATAATCTATGGTCTCTCTTAAAATTTTATTTGTTCTTTATTTCTTTCAAAATTCAATAAAATTTTAATCTACAATAAAAAAAATATTTGATCGTGAGAATTATGCGCTGTAATCTTTTTGTTGTCCTTCGTATATAATATTCAAGTACTAAATATCGGTACATATTACAGTTTTTTTTTTTTAAACAATAGTTTATAAGTACCGCATGTCATGGTTGATACGTTTAATATCAAATAAAAAAAGATGATTGAATTTTTTCTATTAACGATCAAGTTTCATTACATCCTTAAGCTAATGTTTTTGGATTTTTTTTATATATGGAAAAATTGTGCTGTAAATTATTGTATTGTTTTATATTGTAAAAGTGGATATCATCACTCACATATTACATACTATTTTTAATTATTTGTAGATATGATTATTGGATTATTAAGACTATCTCCTCGGCCTAATGAATCAGATAAATCATTGCCGTTCAAAAACAAACAAAAGCTGAATGAATTCATTAACCTTCTATTGTGTTTATCCAATTGAATGTTTTTGTCTGTATATTGGCTACAAAATTGTTTTATTTTCTATTGTGTGGACATAGGAGGTTTTGTTGTTTCACGTGGATTCGAACAGTAAGTATTGGTTAGAGAAACAAGACTTTTTTTCTTATTCTGAAAATAGTGAACTTTCTTTCCTAACCTGTCTCTCCTAGTCTTAGGTGTGGCCAAAAACTCATTGACCAACCTCCTGACTCGAAATTGACCTAGTTCAACTCAAATTGGTCGGATTACATCGGGGTCGAATTTTGAAACATGAACCTCGTTTCAAGTTCAAAAATCTGGTCGAGCAAAAAATTTTTCCCGGGGTTGGACGATTTTAATTTTTTTTCAAGGTCGAGGTCGGGTTTTGACACATGAACCTGAGAAAAATCATGTTCGTGTTCAAGTCTCTAACTTGAAACCAAATCATTCAAAAGAACCCGACCTTGATGATTTTAGCTTTTTTCAGGGTCAAGGTCCAATTTTGAAATATGTACCCGAGAAAAAGCAGGTTCATGTTGGGGTCTCTAACTCAAAACTAAAACATTCAAAAGAACCCGACCCTGACGGTTTTAGCTTTTTTCAAGGTCAGGTTGCAAATTTCTTGCCCCAATTGCCTTGGGTCTGGGGTCGGAATGGTAGAAACCCGATTCCAAACCTAATTTCGATAGCCCTCTCCAATCTCTCATTGGACAATCCCTCTCTCATTTGACAGTTCCTTCTCTCCCTCTCTCACTCTCATGAATGCTTTCAGTTGTCGCATCTCTGTCATGGCCGGTCCCTTTTTTATTCTCTTGAAAACTTTTTATTTTATTTTATTTCAAATTGATGTCAAGAATTAAGTTTATTAATCATTTAAAATTACGAAAAATACAACAAATCTCAAAATATTAAAAATACTTTAAAAAATATATTTGATACAACAACCAAACACCGAAAATTATAATACTTTATTGAAACATAATAAATTTGAAACTGCTTTATAAAACAAAGTACATTACATTGAAACAAAACAGAGCCTTAGGTTCAATCCACAATTGGTTCAATTTTATAATGATCTAAATTCATTACACCCTCCCATACTAAATGTACGCTCTTCAATATTATTTTTCTTAATTTTTTATTTTTTAGATAACGAGAAGAAATTTTAGGTGGGAAATTTATTTGAGTGATATTAACCTAGCACACAAGTAAACGTTGAATACTTATAGCAGCTCCTTAGTATATGCATTAATAAGTCTCAAAATTTGTTATTGTAGGGAGTTGAATCAGGATATATTAGAAATTAGCTTCGATAAACTCAACTACAAGTAGAGGCGAAAAGCAGTTGTCGGTTAAACGAGCAATTTACAGGGTACAAAAGCAAGCACATTTTGTTAGTTCTTGTTCGTTGACCTATCAATTAGTCCATATTTCCACTAAACCCCAACTCAGCTTGTGCTTGAAAGTATTTGGTCGCGTTTGTTAAAAAAATGCCAAAAGTTTGGTCAAATAAAGTATTATAAAATAATATCTTTATTTTTTTATTATAATAAATATTAAAAATTTATTCAATTCATCTCTCTTTATTTTTTCACTAATTCTCATATTTTAAAAATTTTAGTTACCTAAGATTTTAACAAAAAAACGAGTTGATTTACTACTTTAGTGTAAGCACCAGAGGGGCATTTAAGGAAAAGACCGGTAAAAAGGATTGGAAAATTTTGAGCTTCGAAAACGATTTAAGTCAAATGGGTAAAAATATTTTTTGTTGAATTTTTTGTATTAACGATAACTTTAGATTCTAATAGTATTTATGAAAAAATTATTTCAAAATTATAAAATATTAAAATTTATGAAAAATTATAAGAGTTAGTAGAAAGTTATTAAAATTTATAAAAATATGATTATGAATAATTTTTTTTTGTCCATCTAAACATGGTACTGTATAAGCACCCGAGGGGCATTTAAGGAAAAGAAGGATAGAACCGTAAAATGGTGGTTGGAAAATTTTGAACTTCGAAAACGGGGATTTCCCACCCAAAATAAACCGCCCGTTGGTCCGTCCTCATTCAAATAAAAAATCGAAATCATCTTCAATAAATACAAATAAAGGCCCCCAAAAGCTTTTCCCACCTCCTCTCATTTTTTCATCGTCTCAGTTCCCTCCCTCTCTGGTCTCCAACACTCAGTCAGGTCTCTCTCTCTCTCTCTCTCTCTCTCTCTCTGTTTGTTTATCGGGATTCTTGCGGGTCATTCCGGATTTCCCATCTCTCTCTCTTTCGTCATTTTTTTTTTTTATGAAATTTATTTGTTCGTGGTCTTGTGTGCAAATTTTCTGGCGTTAGAGAATTAGTTTAAGTTGCCATGGCTTTCTCAGGCTTCAGCTCTTTTACTGAAGTGTCAAGGATTTCCACAAAGCCTTTCAAAGAAAATCAGTTGTTTTTATTTCTTTAAATTTTCTAAATTTTTTCGTTGGGTAAAAATGTCCCAGATCTGTTTTCACCCAAGAAAACGAAGTCCCAGATCTGTTACCCGTACCAGTCAAGCCAGATCTAGGTTTTCTTTCGCTCAGTTTTTTTGTTTGTTCTGGTCCCAACTTCCGTCCCTTTTTACTCATAAGCTTCTTTCGTATTTTTAAATTCTGACTGAAATTTGTTCATTTTTTTTTTTGTCCTTTTGTCTTTCTTCGTTTAGAAAAAGAGATGATTATCTCTTGCTCCTGAGCTTGATTAGTTTTCCCAATTGTAACGGAGATATGTTCATTGTTGATATTCTTGTTACGTTTGCGGAAACTTTTACTGTCCTTGTTTGGTAACTTGAGTATGAACAGAAAATAGCAGGTGAGAAATGGCGGGAAAAGGAGGGAAGGGGCTATTGGCGGCGAAGACCACGGCGGCTAACAAGGACAAGGACAAAGACAAGAAACGGCCTGTTTCCAAGTCTTCCCGCGCCGGTATCCAGGTAATTATTTTTCTTTCTTCTCCTTATTTGATTATATTTTAGGTTCAATGAGTAATCTTTTTACGTAGTATTGGACTTTTCTTTCCTTTTGTTTGCCGATTTCCATTTTGCTGTGAATTCTTTGTTGGTTTTGTGGTCGAGATATGTATGTACTGCGTATTATTCGGTTCTGAGTTTGTCCATGGCATCTTTTATGCTCCTCGCAATGGGGGAGTGCAGTTTCCTGTGGGTCGAATTCATCGGCACCTGAAGACAAGGATCTCTGCGAATGGGCGAGTTGGGGCAACTGCTGCTGTTTACTTAGCTTCAATTCTCGAGTACCTTACTGCAGAGGTGCTTGAGCTGGCCGGAAACGCCAGCAAAGATTTGAAGGTGAAGAGAATCACACCCAGGCATCTGCAGCTGGCTATCAGAGGAGACGAGGAACTCGACACGCTGATCAAAGGGACAATTGCTGGAGGCGGAGTCATCCCCCACATTCACAAGTCCCTCATCAACAAAACCTCTAAAGATTAGGCTTTTTTTGCACCCGATTTCAAAAGGGATGTAACTTTAGATCAAGGCGTTTGGATTGTGAGTCTTTTCAGTAGGTTTGTAGGGTAGCTAGATTAGTATATATGGGCTAATCTTCTGTGTATGTTTGTCTTCGTTCATTGGACTGGTTGCTCTGTTTAGGTTAGGAATGGTGTTTGTTGAATGGTTTCGAATCGAATGTAGTTCCTAAGTCCTAACTACCTCTAACTATTACCTTTGGTTTTGAAAAATTGGGTTTCTGCATCTGTATGAATGATTGAATCAGGGTTTAATTGTTATCACTCGTCTATCCTCTTTCCCTTGCTATTTTTCTTAATTTTCCTGGAAATAGTTTCGCTTGTAGGAATTTGAGCAGTCTTTTGAATTTCCTCATTCCTTAAATCTGCTTAATTACAATATAACATATTTGGCCACACCCAATTCAATTGGAAGCCACTGATTATGATGAGTCCTTCGCCATTAAAGCTGAATACTTAAACCTTCCCAACAACTACCTAGATGGCGCATTGGTGATCGATAAAATAGATTTTTTTTTCTTTGTGAAAATATGACATAAGAAAAATATTTACTCGGACTGCGAAAATTAATTCCCTCTTTTTCCTGTTTTTCACTTTTCTTTCTCTTGGGGGTAGAAAAAGAAAGTTTGCAGTAGAATCCGGCTGCTTAGCAGTTGGCCACGATGTTTGTAATAACGGTCGTAATTTGTTTTCCATCTGCTGCAATGTTCTGTCTAAACCCGTTGGTTGACCCACAAGTCCAACCCAATCGTCGAGCTCTCTCTTCATTCTTCAACTACTTGAACCGGGGCTGAGATGTCCGTTAGTGAGGCGGACTCCGTCTTACTCAAAGAAACGAGACCAAACTGGGTTGGTCCAGAAAGCGAGAGGACGGCTCAACAACTTCTTGCGTGGGTGCACCCGAAAGTAAAGTTCGGAAGATACAGAATTTTAAATTTATGGCGGTGAGGAGAAACAAACGGTCGATCAGCCACTATCCATTTGAGTTCACAGTATTACTCTTATCGGAACTACGAAATGAAAGCTAATATTGCAAGATTGAGTGACAGTGATTCAAAACTCTGATTGGCTGTCCTGGTAACTATAAATGTTTTAATTCTATAAGATCTCCTCCATAAATACAAATATGTAACGGTAAGAATCCTTTCACTGAAGGGTAACGTCGCTGGTTCGTTGGCATCCTTCTACTAAGCTGTCTTCTCTATAAACATTTTCTTGGCTCTCCCTCTCTTTTGTCCTTGACAGTTTCTGCAACATAAATGGCCCAAAATGGTGGTGGCAACAAGAAGCCGGAGGAGGTGCAACCGCACCCACTGAAGGAGCAGCTGCCTGGCTGTTCAGTATTGTGTCAACAGTCCACCACCAGGGCGTCTGTACTCTTCTACGATTATTGGGCTTCTTCCTTTTTGCACCTCTGACGTGAGTATAGTGCTTAGTTCAAGCGTTCCTTTCATTCTATTGTTTTAGCTCTCGGACCCTCAGTACAAATTCGAGCTTTCCAGGAATTTTGAACAAAATATATATCATTCTCTCAGCCTCTTATCTTCTAAAGTATTTCAGTTGTTTCTGCCTAAGCATAGTGTTTTTTCCTCTTTGCTCGTAGTTTAAGTCAAAGCACGAAGGTTGGGAAGGACTAATTCTTTCATAATGAAGCAGAAGCTGTTGTTTTGGGATTCCAGCATTATCTTTTGACTCTTGGCATTACCACGTCGATTCCAAGTTTGATTGTTCCTCAAATGGGGGGCAATGATGTAAGGATTAGTCTTAGTTAATTTGTTTCTTATGTAACTTGATTAAGTTTTCTATTTTTCCGGTCTAAGTGAGGTCCTTTGTTATCACAGGCTGAGAATGCAAGAGTAAATTAGTAATGCAGACCGTGCTGTTCGTTTCAGGTCTGAACACTGTTCCATCGGTGGTGGTCAGTTCATACTCATATATTATACCCATAACCTCAATTGTACTAGCCCCTAGATATCGTGCATATGCAGATCCTCATGAGGTTAATCCTTATATATTTCTCTTGCTTGTTTACTTCATAAGGAGATGTATCATCGTTGGAGTTAAAGTTTAGTTGTCATGATGTATCAAGACAAGGTCAACCTTGTACTGTGTGATACAGTTAAAGCAGCTCGTGTAAGGAAGTCGTAATATAAGGCTAGGTTATCAAGCTAAATCAGGAGCTATACATAATGTTCCAAACTCATCAACTATTAATGACATGGTATAAAGAAGATATTAATCTTTCTTCCTTTATGTTGCAAATCTATTGCTCAAAAAGCTTCAAGGGATTGTCCTCACTTTAAGTACACACAACACTTTAAAGAAAGATTTTTTTTTTGCATGTTTCTTTTAGTTTTTAATTGTCTATGCTTTTTATTAATACCATTTAAAGGATCGTAAACTAACTGACAGGTAACACATGGAGTATCTAGAGCTCGATGGCAGTCTCAATACAATTTTTGCCATTTCGTTCTCATGGCCATCATTTGTATCGTCAAGGATTAATGTTGTATTTCAGGGTAAATGACAAATAAAACTTTGACAGATTTGGTAAAATTATACTTGTTAATGAATGTTGTCCCTAAAGGAAGGGTTTAAGATTCCTACATCTGTGCAAATGAATTCCAAGTTCCTTGCAAACAAAGGACAGGACATAGTGGTGCTATCTTCATCTTCTTATCACTCATGCTCCTGATTTGTCCTTACCCAACTGAAATCTATTCATAGATTGACTTCAACCAGTTTTTCTTCGAAGTCCTAACATCTTTCCCCATATTTTCATGATTTCATCTTCTTGCAGAGAATTTTGCCTACACTATATGACATTGTCTTATGCTGTCATTACCTGCAGGGTATATGTACCTTATCCGTTTCAATGGGAAGCCCCACATTTCATGCCGGAGAAGCTATTGCAATAATGGCTCCTTCATTTGTTTCACTTTAGAGGTTCACTTCTAGTCATTTGTTTCTTGTTTATTAAGTAGCTACTTTGCTACCATTCTCTCTATCTTGCTTCTTAAAGCAGAAACTAGTATGAAGCAAATAGTTCAAGTGACATCATCAGCCTTGTGTTCTATTTATGAATTTGCTAAACATGTTTCCATCATGCTGAAATGAGAGATTAAGTGCAAAAGCAATACTCTGTGACTTTTGACAATTGTAGCCCTTTCCTATTTGCAGTCAACTGGTACATTTTTCACAACAGCAAGATATGGCAGTGCCACACATGTGCCGCCTTCCTTAATTAGCCGTGGTGCTGGCTGGCTGGTAGGTGAAGTTCATGGGACATGTTGCTTACGTGTGATTCTCTTTTCATTCTAGACGAATGATTTACTGCCTTATTTCTTGGTGAAATTTGTTTGATTGTCAGGGAATAGAAGTTTTGGTCAATGGCGTGTTTGACTCTGTAACTGGCACTTGTGCTTCAGTGTAAGAAGCTCAGATCTTTTATAAAGTCCTGAAACCATTATCAAGTATCTCAGATGTAGGTCCAATGTGATGACACCAAACACAGAGAATCTGCCAGGTTGTGCAGAATGGTTTACAGACGAAGACATCCAACCAAGCACACAGACACTTTTCCATGTATAAATAGTCCTGATCATGTTTCCTCTTTATGGGTTGCTTCATGTAGGGAAAACGCTGGTCTACCGGCAGACAAGAATTGGAAGTCGAAGAGCCATCCAAATATCAGCAGGGTTTATGATTTTATTCTCTGTATTGGTATGATAGCTCAATCAACTCATGGCATTTCATTCTAGCATGTTGAAATTTCCATTAGTGTTTCCTATTGACTACCAATGATAGATTTCAATCTGGTGCCCATCTGAGAAGTCAGTGCTTAGGACGTGAAATTAGAAAGAGTGGACACTAGTCCTTCATCAACTCATTACTTGTATGCTCAGGAGGCATGTGATTCTCTTTTCATTCTAGACGAATGATTTACTGCCTTATTTCTTGGTGAAATTTGTTTGATTGTCAGGGAATAGAAGTTTTGGTCAATGGCGTGTTTGACTCTGTAACTGGCACTTGTGCTTCAGTGTAAGAAGCTCAGATCTTTTATAAAGTCCTGAAACCATTATCAAGTATCTCAGACGTAGGTCCAATGTGATGACACCAAATACAGAGAATCTGCCAGGTTGTGCAGAATGGTTTACAGACGAAGACATCCAACCAAGCACACAGACACTTTTCCATGTATAAATAGTCCTGATCATGTTTCCTCTTTATGGGTTGCTTCATGTAGGGAAAACGCTGGTCTACCGGCATCGACAAGAATTGGAAGTCGAAGAGCCATCCAAATATCAGCAGGGTTTATGATTTTATTCTCTGTATTGGTATGATAGCTCAATCAACTCATGGCATTTCATTCTAGCATGTTGAAATTTCAACATTAGAGTTTGCCTTGATGTTTATCTGGAACCAAATTGACTACCAAGGGCCTGATAGCGTGGGTCCTGTTGGATTTCAAATTTGAATCATAGTTAAGGTTCCATACCATGCCCATCTTGAAGCTTCATGCTATTCTTAGGACGTGAAATTAGAAAGAGTGGACACTAGTATCCTTCACCATCAACTCATTACTTGTATTTCCATAAGGAGGCATGGCTTTGCATGATATTTGAGATTTTTTTTTAATCACTTCTAACTTGATGTCCTGGACTAGGAAAATTTGGAACACTTCGCTTCTATACCTCTACCAATTGTAGCAGCTTTGAACTGTGTGTTCTTTGGCTATGTTTGTACCTATCATTGCTTCACAAGCCTTGCAATCTGGCCATGTTGTTCAATGTTACTTCATATTGACTGGAACTTCAACCTATAGATGGCGTTATTTTTACTTTCTTGTCAATACAATAGAATCGGTATCATTAACTATTGTTGTATGCAGCTTCTGCAGGTCTTGGTTTTCTCCAATACTGTAACCTAAACAGTTTCAGAAACAAATTTGTATTGGGCTTCTCTTTTTTCATGGGCATTTCAGTACCACAGTACTTTAGAGAGTCTTATCATATAGGTTCAAGTTCTGCACATGTTCCTACCAGCTCTGGATGGGTGAGAATCCTAAAGTAAATTGGTCTTGCACATCTCATATATTTATTCAATAGATATTGTAATTTTCCCACCACTAGCATTTCACTTAATCTTGTTCAATAAATTGCAGTTTGACTATATAGTGACTGTGATCTTCATGTCCCACACAACGGTGGCTTCACTGGTTGCTTTGATCCTGGATTGCTCACTCTCTCGTGCAACTGATGCCACTCGGAAAGAAACTGGCTTGCACTGGTGGATGAGGTTCAGCTTGTACAGTTCGTATATTAGAAATGATGAATTCTATGAACTACCATTTGGGCTGAATAAGCTTTTCCCAGCCCTTTAAACCTATGGGAGAATGTCTAGCTGTGGTAAAACAAATGTCTTCCCAGATGATGCAAATTTTTGTTTGTGTAGGTAAGAAAAAGAAGTTTGAATACCTTCAAATTGCCATTAGAAAGTTCTAAAGAGTGTCTGGCAGTTAAGAGTATGGAAGGCTTGCAGATCTATGCAAAAGAAGTTCTGTTATTTCTGCCCAAAGAAAATTCCATGAGTTGGCCTGTGGGACTCAAATTTAGCTTATCTTCTAATGATATTATCAGGCCATAAAGTTCTTGTGTCAAAAATGTTTGAGAGATTCATAGTGCATGATGCCCTTGGGCTTTGGCTCTTGTGTCAAAAATATTATACTCAGTGGTCAACTTCTATCAAATGCGCTAATCCATTTCAATGAGGACCTTGGGCTTTGGCTCTTAACCTGAGCCTGATCAAGGCTCTTAACCTAAGCTACCTAAGCTACCTAAGCAATTGGACTTGACATATCTTTTCACCAAGAGATGTAGTTCACAGACAAAGCCCAAATAAGACACTACCTAAGCAGTTGGACTTGGCACACCAAGAGAGTCTTCTGTTTTTGCCTTGTGCTCTTCTTTGTTCATGAGCAATATGACTTGAGATCAGCTTCAAGGTCGGCTAATAAATCTGCTCCCACTCTTTTACATCCTCTGCTATTAGTTTGGTCTGAAAAGAGGCTGAAAAGTTGATCTACGTGATAAGAGAATCAAACCTTTTGTGAAGAATAGTTCAGGTCGTGTCTCCAAATTGCAGCCACTGAACATGCTATTCTACTATATTTTTAGTCAAATTTCTACTACATAGTATAGAATAGAGTAGGGAAGGAGATACACTTCCATTTCACACGAGATTATATAGAATTAAAGGAGAAGATATCTTTTGCAGTGTCGTCCTTTTTTTTTTTTTTTTGGGTAATTGTTTAAGGCTTCTTTCACCTTTTTCTCGAGAAAACTACAAATTGAAGTATTTTTTTTTCTTTTTAGCCCTCTTTCTTATTAGGAGGGAGGAGGAGAGGGATCACGTGTTAAGTGTTAGTAATCAATTCCTTGAGACCGCTCCTGAGATTAGCTATCAAATGTTGATAGATGATTTCAATTTCTATCATGATCTTTGTCTATTTTCATCTGATAGAATGTACACACGAAAGTGTTGTTTGTAAAAAAGAAAATGATTAGACAAAATAAAAGAGACTCAGTGCATGTTTTTTCTGTCTTCCAATTGAACCATCTAATTTGGAGCAGTAAATTAAAGATGATCCTAATCCAATGTAATAACACTAAACAAATATGAAAAAGACAGATCAAGTAATTAAGTGCTCTCTACATATATAGTTGGGGAGGGTGGGTGGATCCTCCTTCCCACACCACACAGTGCCCACTCCGAGTGCATTATTGAGGAAAAAATTGAAGAATATCCCACTTGGATACGTAGATGGAGAAGGTTGATACTCTAAAAAGTACTCACAACAAATAAAAATAAAAGCACGTCTAAAGGGATACTATCGTTTTTATCAATCAGAGGGTTGGACCCAAAATGCCTACCAAAAAATACTATTTTTTTAGGTGAAAAGAAAAAAATTGTGCACCCATGGCTGAAGGGGAATACTTGGTACCAAGATTGGACGCATTTGATTGAGTATAGAATGCATGGTAATTAAATCATGATACTTGTGAGCTATGCACTAGGATGACCCAATGTAAATTGAGGTATAATGCAGAAATTTATAGTTACGTTTTTTAACATATATACTCTAACAACATGATGGAACTAAATATTGAACATAAAAATGTTAATGGTATCATTTGAGAATTATTCTTTTAGTTTCAGAAAATACAAAATTTATGAAACATATATAAGTACAATAGTTCTTCTGCGTATCTCACCTAGTTGAAGACATGACTGCAATCAAAATATGACTATCTGAAATCTAGCTTTTGATCTCAAATACCCAATCCCAAATATTGTATATATAAATACATAAATATAGATGCTTGGAAAAAAAACGTGTATCGTGCTTTTCCTACATGCTTGAATAGGACCTAGGTTATGGCTTTCCAAAAATGCTCAGGCAAAAATAATTATTAATTAAGCTCTTAAATTTTGCTAATTAAGGCTCATTGAGGGATTGAGATCCTCTTCAATTCCCTGCCCAAATTTTGTGTATCTCTCTCTCGAAATTCTAGCATGCAATTCGAATAGGGAATTGCCGAGTGTCTTAATCCAACTTGTAGCATGTCAAGTAGCCATTCAAAATTCAAACGGCGTATTATAGCTCCAAAAATTATGATTAGATTTAATGTGACTTCCAAAAAAATGAAAAGAAGGTTACCCATATTAATGAGTCTTGATTTGTATTAATTTAGGCTCATTATCTATTTACTACATTCACGGCATACTTAAGTGTGATCTTAATGGCCCTAAAAATTCCCATTACCATCTAAAATGGCTTACATCTAGAATTTTATGGGACTTAAGTAGTTGTGAACAGAGATTCTTTATAATTACTTGCCAGATAGAATTGAATCATGCAAATAAAGAGATAAATACGATATGTAGATTCTACCGTATTTAAGGTTGCTTAGTGTGAGTCCATGTGCATTTAATGATGACTATATCTGTCTTCGCCTGAGTTGTACTATACAATTTCGATAAAAAATTATAGAAGATCATGATCCATTGTTTAAGTTATTTACCTGTCGCTTAAGCCACGCCTGGTTGTTACACACCTAAGTTGAAATGAAAATCAACTTTATTGACCTATATTAATAAGTTACATGATTACATGGGCATTAGCTAATTGGATTTTTGTTTGCTGTCATTCAAAGAGAAAACTACCATATCCACTGCCCTATAATTAACTAGTGAGTGGTCAAACTTGCACCTTCTAAAGAAATCAAATTGCTAGCCACGGAGCAGCTAGCTAGCATCTTTAACCCTAAACATGAACGTTCGAGTTTATGTGGCCATGACTCCAAATTCAGCGGATCTTCAGCATGGGCTTTCCTCAACATTCCCAGCTTGCATATGCTAGCTCTCTCTGTTTTTTATTTACTAATTACTGCACATATTTGTTTCGGTATATATTCTCTCGACAAATAGCTTATAGATGCACTTTTAACTACTCGTTCTCATTAAGACCGACTCTCTCTCTATTACAAATGGAAGCAAAGCTTCTTCAACATAGCTGGAGCCCTCGAGCAACTTTTGCTCGCCGGAGGTACCCATGTAAGCGGATGTGGTCTCCTGTCGTTGCCGTGCTCACGACGCCCATGGAAATCATAACCGAAGAGGCGAGAAAGACTACTAGTGGCTATAACGATAACTGGTTCGAACAAATAGCCATAAACCATCTGTCCCGGAGTGTTCAAGCAGCAACAGGTTTATGTCAGTAACATGTCTGAGTTTTGTGGGATATAAAATTGCCTGGTCACTACGAACCATGGAAACTAACCATGAAAGTTCATATCCAGGGTCAAGGAACAGGAAGAGCGGGTATGAGAGCTTGGTGGAGGCAGCTCGAGCGGCGTCACACAAGTTCAATCCGATTCAACAACGTGAAGTGGTTATTCAAGCTCTGGAGAGGGCCTTCCCGAGGCCAATCCTCTCCTTGGCAAGTCCATTTATTTCTTCCATTTACTTACTCTCATGCATGCAACTCTAGCTCCGTGCTTTTCTCTCTGTACAGGATTTGCGGAAACGCTCTCTGTACAGGACCACGGAAACGCTATCACCATTTTTCAAAACCATGTTTAGTAGAAGCTTAACTTTCTCAACCTCGGTCTACAGATTGATCCATAAGAGCCCAGCTTCTAACTTTTATGACACATCTGTTAACAATCGAGAAAAACGGAGTTCTGTCTTCTCAGAAATTAAGAAAAAGAGAAGAAGATAATGTGTCCACCCATAGCCACTAGTTTCTTATATTTTTTTTCAAAAAAAAATTTACTTCACTAGCAGTGACGTTGCACTTTTGACTGGAAAATGTGAGAGCCAAAGGACCGCATCGCCCACCCACATCATGATGGAGCTAGCTAGCATGCTAGCTATCTACATGGTGGTGGTTCCTCCTGCGGCCAAAAAGCCGGCTAGAGAAAGCCGAAACAACAGCCTGAATTGCATGCCTTGTGTTAATCGTTGTTTGGGACTGAGATGTTTTGTTAGGTTAATGATTAATCATTGATGTACGTTGTCACCGATTGCAGATAAGGACAGTGCTACCGCAATCTAAATTTGCAAGGGAATATTTTGCTTTCTTCACCACTCTGTTTTTTGCTTGGTTGGTCGGACCCTGCGAGGTAAGAATAGAATAGAACTTCAGATCTTTTGGAGATTTCATTCGACGTCTTACTTTTCACTTAAACTAAATAATAAAATTCTTCCTTTTATCAAACAGCTTTAGCTCAAATTAGACTTCCTCTCCCTGTAGAACGTGTGGAAGCTGGTGAGGTGTGGGTTTGAAACTGGGTGGGCGTGAAAACATTACCAACCACACAAAGTAAATAAATTGTTGCCTATATTGTATCCTGGATCCATAATTATACTGATCACTTAATTCAGAGGATAACTAGTCCAGGAAAGTTTTCCATGGCATCAGAACATTAATCCATAGGATAGGCCAGCGACAAGTTGATTTGGCCTGGCCGGAAATCTTGACATATTAGCCCTCCTGATTCCACCAAGCATTGCATCTACCACTTGCATTCACTTCTGTTCATGCTTGTAGCAAGTTCCATCTCTAGTAAGTAAGATGAATGAACAATTAGCTTGACATCATCCTCCAAAATCAGTACAGATTTTTAGTTTAGGAGTCTAAAGATATCACATAAACAAATTAAAGAAAGACCCACTAACATATAATTTGTTCACATTCCTTGATGCAGCACTCTATTGGAAAATTTCTATATCGCTTTAAAACTGTTCAAAATTTTATCTTTTTGGGATTTACCACTCAAACATCTCCACGGGCACGCATCATGACACATGCATAAGGTGCAATCCACAAATAAGATGCTTGCTTGTACAAGATTGTTCATCGAATCTAACTGCTGTGGGCTTGTAAATTTCCCAAAACAAGGTGAGGGTGTCGGAGCTCAATGGAAGAAGAGAAACGAATATCGTCCACATAAAAAAGTGCAGGTAAGCTAAATGTCACCCTTGTATGTGTTCTATACATATTCAACTCAAGAACTATGTCCCACCCTACCAACCTAAGACACTGCAATGTAAAACAATCTGCTCCAATGATTGTGCCACCCGCAGTATTCTCCTCTTTCACCATCATGCCCATCATAATCACCAGCCAATTTGTTACCAATGTCAAAATCATCATTCATTTCATCATCCTTAGCATCTTCCACGTAATCGTCTAACACTGATTTTAAAATATTGCAGGTTTTTGGAGGAGACCAATTGCGTGGGAATGTGCATTAATCTCTGTAAAATTCCATCCCAAGCTTTTATCAAAGACTCCCTCGGAATACCAGTCAACATGGTCCCAAGTAAGTATCTACCTCATCTAGATTTCATCTGATTGCCGAACCAAGTAGAATTTTATGTCCTAAAATACCCAATTAAATTTCGTTGACTGCGCAAGAACTCCTCTTTGGCATAAGTGTGGGATCCCCAGTTCCAAAGTTGTCACTTAAACCTCATTAACGAGCCAGATGGTCGACTTCTTGCTTGTCAGAAAATCTTGGTAAATTGCACATAGACAGAGAGGAAGCACATATCCTCTGTTTTGATATTAAATTGAGTCTATTATGATTCTTACGAGGAAATCTTGAATAGGAAAAGTTACTGACTGCAATAATAACAACCTTGAATTTAATTTCCTATTAAGGTAAAATTACTGTACAGAAAATGAACAAAATATCAATACAAGGAAAACGAATTCTGGTTGGAACTGAACAGTTCTTGCACTAAAGAAGTGGAGGCCATGGACATCATGTCAAAGGACCCCAGCTATAAGCCACTGAGGGTGCAAAACCGCAAGTAGACCCACCCAAGCTTAATGACAATTCAAGCACTTAGATGAACATCATACGAATTACATATTTTTGCTCAAGAAATTACTACCTGAATTCCTCACCGTGAATCAAAACATTCATGGTAAGTGCTATGCCACTGCATTTGTCTGTTTCCCATGAAGCCAATTATCCTTCTATAACGTATCCTGTGGACAATTCAGCACAAGTATCACAATCACCCACCGAAAGCACCAGTTAGATATTAGTCATCTTCCCACGTGCCGACAAATTGTTGAGATATAAACACTAGCTCTGAGTCTCTGACCATCTCTGATCAGTAAATAGCAATATCAGAAAAATAGATTAAAGCCCTTCCAGTAGATAAAGTTCAAGTGATTTTACTGTACCTTCTCATCTGCAGATTTTGAGGATATGAGCTGTGAGATGATATTTGGCCAGAATCCTCCTGCTTCAGCCGATGATCCAGCACTCAAGCAACCGTGCTATAAACTATGTAGTGATTCAAAGACCCCTTCACCTGGTCTCAAATGCTTATATTTTCTTTTTAATCCCCTCATTTCTTGGGAAATATGCATGCTAATATGCTGGATCTCCATACTAAGCCTTTTTATAGGCCATAGACGAGGAGGGAACCGCATGTTGATAGAATAATATTAGGAATATCAGTTATAATGAAAATTAGATTCTAAATCAGATTTATTTACTTGATTCATGCAGGCAAGTCAAAACAGAAACACAGCATGAAATGCTACAGTTAATGCAGAGGAATGTCATCAGGAGGGCATTTCTTTGGAACAGATAATTCTATTTCTGACAGCTGATCTCATGATCTATTTCAAACTTACTGTCGATGTAATTAACTTGTTTATAGTTTTTACTAAAGTACAGAGACATGGTATTTCATTTTTCTGCAGCCAAAAAAAGTTACTTCTACCTATTCGTGATGCATCAACAACCAAAATTGCTTTCTGACTTAGAGCATGAAAAGATAATGAGAACAAAAAGAGAGAGCAGTAAAAGCTATGAACGATCACTTTTACACATATACTTGACATAAATGCACGTGACATTTTTCTCCACTGAATTGGGGCAAATTGTTTGAAGTCTTGAGATTATACTAATTATAGCATACAACTGCAACATATGTCCCAACTTTAATTATTATCAGTACCGTAAAGAGGAAAAAAAAAAAAAGTATCACCTAAACTAATTTTCAATCGATAGGTCTTCTAACAGTTTCCAGAGAGCTTGAGTCCAGAAAAGGCGTGCTCCTACACAATGAGTAGTGGTTATGTTATGTTGTCGACTCTATGGGTGTCAAAGCTCCTCTGCTAATGTCCCGCCCATGCTCCTGCATCATTGTATATACTAGATCAGACCAAATCGTAGTAGCCAGTAGGAGCCACCACCAGTTGGTCAAAAAGATTCTTGGTGCCTGAGATTGCGGTGAAATCTGGGAGGGAAAAACGTTTGAAGTTTCAAAACTTGAGCAACTGTGTTTAAATTTATAAATTGTACCGTGGGTTAATGATAAAGTTAACTAATCATAGAGTTAACATGCAACTTCTATAAAACCCTCAGAGGTTACAATGTCAACTCATGAAGTTTTTCGTCATCCAGCTGAGGCTCATTACCCATTGCAGCCTCAACTACCTAAATGAAGCAAAAGCAAGAATTTAATGAACGAGAGATGTTGAGTGATTGCCTCTAGATTCAGGGAATTCAGTCTTCCAGAGGTTTCTTTGCAATCTTTGATGAGGCATTGACCGAGATGATGCTTGAGCATTTAATTATTTACTCTAATGGAAAGCCAATCAACTTCCTTGTTGGGAGAAGCGTCTTGACATGATCCATTGTATGGCGTAAGGTCAGCACAGGTGGACCAAAGAGTGTTTCCCACCTTTGGTGTGCTGTTAAGTGACCAAACTAAAGATTCCTCTGCCGTCTTTTCTGTCTCATTTGGAGAGTGACCGAGTACTCCAACCCACTTTGACCCCGAAAAAGTTCACATGGAAGTAAATTTTCTTCATAATAATGTTTTGAAGTTTTTTTAGGTGTCCAAATGTGCGACAACAAAATTAAGTGGAAGGGCAAGGTGCACAAGTGGGCTACCGAGAAGTATTTTTTTTGTCAACCAGACAAGCCCTGCAACCAAAACAAAGAAATCAATAAGAAATAAAAGCAGAGATATTAAGCATTCTGTTTCTAAAACTTACAAGGTTATCTCGTTTCCCACTGCAAGGCATGGTGGTGACTGGTGTGACGCTATCTTAACCCCCTGAACTGTGCAATTTTCCGTCCCATCAGTTTTATAGCTCTTAATTATTATGCTTCATTGCAAGTACTTTTTTAGAGGTGTCTCTTCAATGTGCGTCAATTGTCAAATATTAAGATGAGGCTAAATGCATGAGGTTAGAAATCATAACACGTATTAGAAAGGGCATAACCGAACCGATAACACAAATATGTGGTTACTAGTTTCAACTGATTCAACCAGACAAAGCCCTGCAACCAAAACAAAGAAATTCAATAAGAAATAAAAGCAGAGGTTCAGCATTCTGTTTCTAAAAGTCTTACTGAGTTATCTCATTCCCACTGCAAGGCATGGTGGTGACTGGTGTGACGCTATCTTAAGACAACAAATCAGCTATGCTTCATTGCAAGTCTCAAATACTTTTAAGTAAATAGAGAAAAGAAAAAACTTATTGAAAGTCAAAACTCAAAAGTATGGAAAGAGGAAAAATTTCAGTTATAAGAGAAGTTATTTTAAATTCTAATAAGTACCGGTTAATATTTAATAAAACAAATTCAATTGTCAGAATCTGGTTATGTCTCTTTTAACAAGATGAGATAAAGCTAGTTTGACTTGGTGATGACTCATTCTCATTAAATGACGTGGTTAGATTTATTTCTTTAAATCATAACTAGTGCGTATTAGAACTTAGCTTTTGGTTTCTCATAACCGAATCTTTTCCCCACAATTGATTTTTTGTCTTGTTTTTGTTTTTTTTTTTTTGCAAAGACAGAATGTGGTTACTAGATATAAATTGTCAACTGATTCAGGGAAATGGTAGCACATATTATAATGGTAGGCATGATTGTCACAACCATGACTAGTGACCATTAGCTGAAGTTGCAGTAGGGAGTTGCAAGGGTGAAGCAAGATGAAGAATTGAAAAAGGGTTGGGGTTTTTGATGAAAAGTGAATTGGATTTACTAAAATCGAGAAAAAAAAATTGCATTTACTGGGAACTAGGTCAGGGTTGGGGTTTTGGGTTTAGTTTATGGACACAGAAGGAAATAACACCTTCAATAAGAGCACTTAGTAACGGCATTTGTACCAGGAATCCATCCTATGGAAGAGCATTAAGAGTCTGAGGATGTAGTGTGCCAAGGTTGATTTGTTTGAGTACCACATCACGCAAGGGGATACCAATTCAGACCGATAAAAGTAAAATCCAAAAAAAGAAAAATAATAATAAAAAGCAATCAAGATCACCTTTAATGCAATGTAGGAGTAAAGCCTGACTATAGAAACACTAGCGAGTTTGCAAAAAATCGAAAAATTTAAGGACATGTTCGTTTGGCTAAAAAATTTAGAGTTTGAATTCAACTTTCTAAACTTACAATCCTAACATTACTCCTACACGCATACTAATACAACTCAATATTACTTTTTTTACAAACATCAATACAACTCAACATCTTATACACGCATGCCAATAAAGCTCAAACATCACCTAAATATTCAATTGTTTACTTGAAAAACAATTGAATAAGTGGTATCTGGTCCTTGACCTACAACTGCTCATATTTTGCCTATTTGGCATAGCAACTGGGTTCACCAGAACAGAATTTAAGTCCAAAAAAAAAAATGGAAACCCCTCCTGCTGCTCGATGTGTTGGCTGTCTGTACACTTGAAACCAGAAAAATCAGTCCAGATTATTAACAGTTGGACTGAGCCTTGCACAACAAACTGATGACAGTTCAAAAAATTGGCACCAGATGAACTGAACCAAAACAAAATGGACACAAATCATCTGGAAAAAAGAAAGAAAGAAAGAATTAAGAGGCAACAAGACACCTCAAGTATATACATCAAGATGAATTCATGACTGGGACTGTGTCAAATGTCAACACAGGAGGATCCTTCAAGACAATCATATTCACCACCCAGTGTCGTCTTCGTCCATTGACCAATGCATGTTATTAGTGTTTACTTCAATTACTATGCAAATTGCGGAGGTCGTCAACCACATTATTGGAACTGCTAAGGCGTTGAAAATCAGACCGGTGAAGAACAGTTCCTTGGATTTGGCTAGAGCTGTTTGGTTCAGGGACAAATTGCTTAGTCCTAGATGTAAAGCAACGGCGCACATGAATACGGTGATCTCTTGTCTTGGTCGAATAGCTTCCTCGTACCTTGACCACGAGTATAACTTCCTTGTCTCTGTTATCTTCACACCAAGAATTCTGTGGGACACCATCAACAAACTCCGCCAGGGTTTGGAATTCATCGTGATGAACTGACACCTCTGCAATATGGTTGGGTCTGACTATGCCAGCTGCTGGAGTGACCTGGTCCAAATGAAAGATAAACAAATAAGCCATTATCAATCTAGATCCAGCAAAATATCTGAAGCCTCATTATTGTTTTATGAGAGGATAATATTATAGTAAATTACTATTTTAAAACAATCAACCAATGACACAAAGTTAGGTATTGCTCAAATGAGAAAGCCACTAGAGTTTGTAGAATCACAGCGATGCACCAAGTAATCCGAGACTACCACAAATTCCGCTGACATAACATCATGATGATTGACAACTCAGGTAGGACTAACATAAATTGAAATATTGGGGAAAAGCATGTCTCAAATGTTCAGACATAAACTATACTGTAGATTTGTTTCCCTAAGAATAGGATAGGAGCAGATGTCGCAATTAAGGGAAAAAGAAGTCACCTCAAGCCATCGTGGAAAGCCAAGGGAACCTCTTGGATGGTAATCTGAAGCTTTTCCGTCCCCCAGGATGGAAGTCTGACCTTCACAAATTATTTCGAATAGAGCCTCATGATTCTCACACTTATTTGTAATACGCAAGATAGATGTGTCCTGGTTTTGAAGAATTATGTTGTTTGTACTGACAATAGTTTCTGGGATTTTGCATAAGTCTGCAAGCACATATTTGACTTCGTCATTTAGTGCAATAATTTCACCAAGCTCTTGTCTCCTTATTGACTCATCAACTCGAGCAATATCAACATTGAATACGCAGTGGACAGGCTTGTGATCACTGTCTGTCACATCCATGCAAGCCTCGTACCTATTGAACAGCAGAAGCCACGTTGTGAAAATTTATGAAAAGAAAAAAACTCATGTATGTTGATGTACCATGACGGTCATGGACATAAATACACGTAGAAAGGCCGCCGAGAGACCAAGTGCAGAGATCAAATTGCACTACATCTGATAGTCGAGGCTTATTATGACTCCATATAGAAATTAAAAGAATGACTGTTGTTGTCTTATATTGGATCACATTCCCCTCCACATTTTCTAAACCTATAAAAGATTCACTGCATCTAAACCACACGAGTTTGTATTCAAATTTATTAGCTCAAAGAGTCCATTCAAATTCAAGTGCAGTAAGCATGAGAAGCTTGGGAAAATACCATCCAACGTGGCCTTTACAATGCATGGGTTTCAGTAAGTTAGAAAAGCATCACATACAAAACATTTCTAGATATTATTTTGCTCCCTGTAAATAATGCCAAAGGCAATCATTATACCAGGAAAAGACTTGCCTTAATACTGAGGAGACAACTGGACACTCCAAGCTGCACTCAGATAACAAAGCTGAACGGCTATCACGGTATAAAATTCTGTCACACCAGGCAGGAATACGCTTCTTCTCACCAGAATCATATCCTACAGGGAAACCACAGACCAGTTCAGAAGCTTCTGACAACCCTTACAGAATAACAATCAAGGAGGGAGCTCCATATGCCTATAACTTCCATAAGGGATTTTCCCCTTCTCTGGTCACAAGCTACTTATGAAACAGAAATCCATAGCTAAAATATCCCAGAGTTTTTTTTTTTTGTCAAAGCATATAGTAGTTATCAAAGAAGTCTAAAGTGACAACAAAAAGACTTTATAAACAGGAGGATTGCTTAAGGTAGTCATAAACCAATCAAGCAGTGACCAAATAATTCTAAGCAGATCAGTCCGCACAGAAGTCAGAAAATTCAGACATGTTATGATTAAACCAACCTGCTAAACCAGCTTGATGCCTTTCAAACTTGTATGTGGGAGGAAAGGTAATAACTGCTTCACGCATCCCTTGGAAGACATTACCAGCTTCCATTTCTGCCCGGAGCTGATCCCTTTCTCTAAGCCAATCAAAGCATCTTTGAGAAACAAAGTCCCTTGCTTCGTCATAAGAGATACCATCCAGCCGATAATTGAAATCACCAAGAAATATGACCAAGTCTGCCTCAGATAACTCAGACATCCCTTCTGCAGTGTGTGCACCAATAGCCTATAGAAAATCATGCCTTAGCATACAAACCGGAATAGTCATCTATCCACCAAGAAACCTAGCAATGAAATTGGTGGCATTACCGATCAATATAATTACGTACATTTGTACTGCGAAGCATTTGAACCGCAGAAGAACCAACTGCAACAGAAAGGACCAAGGACAAGCCAGAACTATAAACAGGCCAAAATAAATATATTGAGAAGGCAAGCAAGCAAAGCCAGAAGAGGTACAGCACCGTACCAGCTGCAGCATTGAAAATACTAGTTGGTCGGCAAAATGTCATTGTTCGATATACATGATCAAAGTCCGCATTTCGCCGATTTACAGCTTCTAAATGTGCAGCAAAGTGACAGTTAACAAAGCACACTACGCGGTCGAACACTCTTAGCCTCAATCCAACAGCTCCCTGGTCAGACAGTGTTTAGCAAAGCAGTCATAAGAATAACCAAAGAAGCTATACAACCAACATAACACAGTGTTATGAAGAATGAGAAACTTGTTCCACGTGAACCAAAGAATCCAAGTCTTCAGCGTCTGAGTCTGCCAACATCTTTAAGAGCAGACGAGAGAAGCCTGTTATTAAAATGAGAACACAAATTTTTTTTTTCTCTAATTCAATCTGATTCTCCAATGATTTCCTCATCAAAGAAATATAATTTTGACCACATGGTAGGTACAGCACAAAGCTAAAGATTATAGAAGCCATCTAGTAAAAACTATTACAAGCCATCAAGTACAGATGACTATAAGTGTTTTTGTATTTTTTTGGCCTTCTTCTTTCTTGTATTGGCATCCTCAGGCTTGAGGGAATAGTTTTTCCCTTCCCCCTCCCCCACTCCTCTCCCCACCCTCACCCTCTTTTGGGTGGTGACAACAGTAGGACGGGAGGAAACATTTTTTAGACATAATGTCAGTGAAGCAAAAGATACTCATGACCCAAGTAAGTACCATACAGTTCAAACCAGTACAACAGACTAGGACAGGGAATACCTTATTACCAATTGCGCGCCCAAACCCACACGGAACTGCTGCAGCTTCAACATCACCAACATGAGCTTTAAGATTGTCTCTAACCCTGCAACACAACAGTTCAACTATGATTGATGAGAAAGTCAACAAGGACATGCCTTAAATCAGATTAAAGAGAAATAAAATAGACACCCAAAGAAAAAAAAGGAAAGAGAAATGCAATCTGCATAAGAACAAAGATAAGCACACCCACTAGAAAGTGGCAAGGCTGGGGAAATATTGGCCTAATTACTACCAAGTGAAAAGAACAAACGTAGCATTAGGAAAATGATCCACTCATTTCAAATACTAGATTTGAAATAATGAAATCATGGAGATAAACATCCGAACTCCAGACAAAATTTAAAAAAAGCATAAGTTGTGAATTTTATAAAATCCATTGGAGCAATTAAAATCTTGTCATGACATATACTCACCATACAGCGATAAGCAAGCCTGCCAGCTGCCTAGAACCAACACGTTCAAATCCTTTGCCCAATATTTTGCCTATCATATCCAGCCACCAGTGCCCAACGGAACTCCCTTCAAGCCCTACCTGCAGATGACAGAGGCAAAGTATACCAGAGGTGGTAAAAATCCATCCGAAGAGTTCATTAAAGATCAGACAATGGTGACAGAAGGAACAACTGAAGAAGATTCCAACGAAAAATTCCTTGGTTGATGAGGGCGATACATCATTCCACCTATTTCTGCCTTTCTCTTTTAGACAGTGTAGATTCCACCTGTTTTATTTTATATATTTTCTGTTTGGAGAGATAGCACTTATCATGAAACAAAAAACAGCCAGTCAATCAAAATAATCTTTGTTTGGATGGGAAAGAAAATTTTTGTTGAAAATTTTGTTATTGGATGTATAGATTCTATTGGGGTTTGTGAAAAAGGTTTTGGAGTTTGTGAAAAAAATTTCAAAAAAATTTTGTGAACATAAATTAGCATATTCAAAGAAATTAACCGAGACTTCAAGCAAAACATAACATGACACCCTTGTCACAGAAGGGCAAAAGAAAGCTTCCCAAATTCAAATTATAGCGCCTCTCAGAAAAGTGTGAATCAAGATATCCTCTTCCTATCCCTAATGTGTCCACAACATTCCTGACCCATTTCCATTTTTTCAGCCCAACCATGTGAAAATTCAATGATATCCTAGATTTCTACATTGATATCCAAATAGTTAAAACAACAGACTCTTGTCTTCTCATCTATTAAAAATGTATTTGTCTTATCCTGGTTTTTTTTTTTTCCTTCCTGACCCAAGCTTCTGGAGTCGTAAGTATCTGCTCTACAACATGAAAGCACACATTGCAAAGTGTACATTTGACAAGCTTTTCAAGGATGATTTTTTGACACTTGACTGTTTTTGACAGAAAGGCATTGATAATGTACGTTCTCAACCCAAACAAAATCCATAGCAAAATGCCACTTAACCTTAATAGAATCAACTATAAGCATATGGCATCTCTTCTAACTTTGTTCAGATGTCAAACTTGAGTCTGACCGTCATCAACTTACTGGAAAGAGAGTTCAACCAAAAAGAAGAGCAAAACAACAAAAGAAATGCTTACAGTTTCTTTAGCTGCAGACATTGCAAGAACACCAGCACCCATTTCAACTTCTTGCAACCCAACAACAACAATCCCAACATCTGAGGCCCCAGAACCTAGCCAAGAAATAAGTGAATCATGAGATGCTCTTCCCTGTCCAACATTCCAAGTGCCAGACAAAATTTTCACATTCTCTATCCTTGTGTATAAAAATTCTTTGCCAGCCAATTCTGAGCGTAATATGCTGTCAAGACGTCCTGGAGACACAATGTTCCATCCCCGTATACCACCATGATTAGCCAAGGTGAAAATATAACCAGCTCCAACAGTCATTTCTATCACTGGACTGCTGTGGGCAACCCATGCTCCAAGTAGATTACCTCCAAGGTCCAGTACCTGAACAGTTCCACTTGCAAAACCAACCCATATGCGTGGCCCAAATGTACAAAAACATTGAACAGCAGAAGGATGACACAAGAACTCTTGGATACGGTTGCCGTTCACATCCCACTGCACAAGTAAGCCACTTGTACACCCAGTCCAAATCATCCCATCTATAGTCAACACCAGTGCTTCAGTTCTCCGATTGTCATCTCCAAATGGCCCCTTTGCTGCAACTCGGCGGACAGCATCCGCTGCCCCCATTATAGCATTACGTGAGCGCTGAAAGAAACCAAAGGATCCCTGCATTTTTTCTTTCTTTGAACTAGAGACACATTCTACAGAAAAATCCTGCACTGACGAAAAGTCCACTCGGTTCTCAATCTGACCGTCTGTATTGAAGACTTTCAGTAACTCCCTTGTACGAGAATCCCTATGAAATAAAAACCACTCGATTGAGTTAAGTACATAAACTGATAGAATTTGAACAAAGGAAGATGGATGAACCAGATAAAATGCTTGGATATATATAGATAGACATATAATGGCAAAATAAACTGAGAACATCCTCCTTCCATGCACATATGGCACCACACAACAAGCGTGATAGAGGGTTTACAGCCCAAATTAAAATTGACACATTTTATTTGAAGGTACTCAAATCTTTTCCACCTCCAATGACCATTGTTTTGTAATCAACTTTCAAAGTCTTTTTTATGTGTGCTATGAATGGACCAACAAGGGTCAGAGTTCATAGATAGAAAACGTTGTATGCTAATTATGGAACTTTTCATCCTGCATTTATGTGGACTGGTTATCATAGCAAATCCCACAATAATAGGATGGCATAGGTTCCATTTGAGTACCCACACAGGAGACCCAAACAAATAAGATTGGAAGAGTGGGTCATTCCAATTCGGAGAAACAGTTTCCTTTGAAGTTGGTTATGGTGGAAAAACAGTTACCTCAAAACATGAATGCACAAGCAAAAGAAGAGTACATTAAAACGAACAATGCTAAAAGTACTAAAACATACCACAGAGCAAATGACAGATAGCCAGCACTCCACACTTTTGCTCTAGAATTATCCGATAACAAATACTTAACATCAGATGTTACTATGTTACTGAAACCATTTGCTGAGAGTTGGCTCCGCAGGTCAATGTACGACCTCTCCACTGATAGAGCAGCCATGTGCCTTTCTTCACGTGGCAGAGAAAGAGATTTCTCAATAGCTTCCCACGGCCATATCTTAATAACACCACCTTCCGAACCCGACCAGATATCGCCTGAACAAAGGGAACAAAGTGAGGGAAGTAGAAAGCAAATCAATCAATTCCCGCAATTATCCTCCAACCTATTCCTCTCCAATTTCTTCTCGTTCATTAAATCAAAAACAATCTTGGTAGGTTGTGCAGGTACTTCAATAACTGAGGTATTATAGTTGGTTCAAACCTATTCAACATTTTCCAGAAGACCATTTTCATCTCTTATAAGGATCAAATTGTCTCGTCCGGAAATAACTCGAGCAGAGAAGGGACATACCATTATACGTGGTGACCAATGAAAGAACCGGGCCGCGGTGAGCCTGCCAAGAAAAGTCCTCCATAAAATGGCTCCTCAATTCACCGTTTGCGTCAGGCATCGTCATCTTCCAGCACCTGATTCTCCCATCCCTGTGCCCACTCCACACCACTCTGCACCCTTCATCCCGGACCAGACACAAAGTAGGCGAAGTCGACGCGGACTCCCGAAACGGCGCCGTATACTCATCCCCACTCTTCACGTCTCCAATCCCCGGTTCGTACAAGTCCTTGAAGTCCCAAACCCTAACCCCGCACTCGCCGCCGGCCCACAACTGGGAGTCCGTAGCGGTAATAGTTCTCAAGAATCGGCCAATCTGGGATTCTCTTAGCGGGTGAGGCCGGAGCTCCAAGCAGGGTGGACGATCCGGGCGAACGGTGAAGCGGCGGGGGACCTTGAAGATGCCCGTGCCGCCACCGCTGGCGACGAACTCAGGCAGGGAAGAGCGGTCGTTTTGGGGGCTGGAAGCGTCGTTGGATAGCTTACGGTCAAGGAATTGAAGCATGTAGTCGAGGCGCTTGGAGGTGGACTCAATGGACTTGGAAGTTACAACGTCATCTAAGGCCTCGCCATCCTCTTCGTCGGAGGAAGAGGCGGAGTGGAAGTAGCGGTCGGTGACTCTGGCTGCCGGTGGTGGTGGTGGTGGAATGGGAGGGGACTCATAAATAGTTGAGACGTCTTCATCTAAGTCGATGAGCGGTGGATCCATTTAACTGAATTGGTTCTGACAGTTGGGCATCCAAGAAGAAGAGAATGTTCGGGGACTGCAAGGGAGAGAGGGAGCGGGAGCGAGAGCGAGAAGGAAGGGAGAGGAAATCGAGGAAAGAGTCTTTCTCTTGTTTTCTTTCTCTTCGCGTTTTAAGAACTTCAGAAATTCAGATAAAAGAGTGATAAGCAGTTGGTTTGCTGAGGACTTGAGGAGCTTATCAGAAGAGACGAGTCTTTTTAGGCATATATTTTTTTAACTCTAGTTTATTTACAACGAGGTGGTCATGTCTTAAAAAGTTCATATGCCATACCTAGCTCAATATTATTCTACATGGGGTTCACATTAATCATCAAATGTACATTAATTAGAAAAACAAAATTCACATGTATTTTAAGAAATATGAATTAAAAGAAAAAAAATAGCAAAAAAAAAAAAAAAACAGACATAGGTGTTGCGCCCCTCCTCACCACCTATATTTTCTAGGGTGGTGCCAAAGATACTCGACTCTTTTTGTTTTTTAAAATTAATTTTATTATTTGAATGATTTATAATTAAAAATATATAAATTAATAAAAAAATATTTATGAAACTTAAATTGAAACTGATCCGTCCAAATAAGTTTTAGTGCTTTAAAAACTAATTCCATAGAATTCAGATTTGAACCCAAAATTAAAATTCACTTTTTTTCTAAGCATTCTAAAGCCTTTACTTGTCTCACCTCGTAGCGTTTCCTTGTTATTATAAGCGTTTCTAAAGTGTAGAAAAACTTGGCGACATTGCTTAGCACTTAAGGAGAATTCTTCTCGTTGCCATTGTGTGTACCGCATTTCAAGAAAAATAAATGCGAGGATTCATGAGAGACAACAAAAAAAAAAAAAAAAACGCAAATCAAAAAATTTGGCAATTTAAAAATTTTGGTAAAAAAATTAATAATAAAAAATTCACTCAAATCACTTTATTTTTCACCAATTCTCATAAAATAAATACCACCTAAATTCAGAGATTGAGAGCTTAATGAAAATGAAGATTAATTGCTAAAAAGTTATGAAAGATCACCAACAAATTCTCACACAATTTGGATCTTGCAAGATTACTAAGTAATTGTTAACTTATTCTGATAGTTCTCATCTGGTTTTTATGCTTTGAATTAGCTGGTATTATTAGGATTAAGATATTCCCTACTTTGTTGTTGGAATTTTATAGTGTTTGAGCGTCAAAATTAATTAAAAAAATTACAAAATAAAAATAGTCTTTCATCAAATTATTATTCTTATTATAATATTAATTTAAATATTTTTTTTTTTCACAAATTCTCATAGTTTAAAATTTTAACCATGTATCAATTTATAAAAAAAGTCAATTCAGATTTATCACATATCAGTTAATTTAAGGTGTAAAGTTTGTGAAATTTACAACCACTCTCACTGGAAAGAAAATTCTAATAATATAAAGGGATTCTGGAAACACGCGTAGTTGGAACTTGGGCGGTCATCAATTTTATAACGACGGTGAGGGAAACAGAGCGCGAATATCAAGGGAAAAAGCGGATCACATCGCGCAATCTTTAACGGTTTTGCTTAGAGGGCGATGAGCTGGAGCTTCTTTACAACTTTCGGTCAAAGAAGATCGTGTTTTGTAGGTGGAGTTAGGTAAATTAATGTCTCCCTCCGGATATCTTTCTCTTTGGACGGCGGGAGGTCAACGCTTTGCGGCACAGACATGGTCTAACCACATTTCTTTATTATTTTCCGACATCAAGTTCACTAAATTCAAATAATTAGACGCCTAGCTATATGTGAGTGTGGAAAGAGAGAATGCATATGATTTCAGATTTTTGAAAGATAAATTATCAAACATTTAAAGCTCCCAAAGTTCACTAATTTTTTTTTCCCTAATTATGGAAAACTATAAAAATTAATTGTATTCGCTTTTGTGAATGGATCTCGAATATATTGTCAGTACGAAATGTCCTTGACTATGAGAGCAACAACAAATTCTGAGTACTCCTTAATATAATTTTTTCTAATTAAAATTATCTATAATTTTTTACTCAAATTATATAATATAATTTTAAAAAAAATAAACACAATTATTCCTACACCAATTAAAATTGGTAAGCACAAAGCACGTGGAGTTTTGGTAATGTTTAATGGACCTGTACTTGTGGTGAGGAAAATAATGCCATGGCCCTAGGTCCAACTTGTCGGCAGGCCCAAATAAGGTTGTTTTTGTCATTTCGGGAATTTTTCTTTACGTTTCCTGGGGACATTTTTTTTTTAGCTTTTGCCCTTTTCTTTGATCCGGTACACAGAAGTCAGATAAAAAAGGGGAAAATAATCGTTTTTTTCTAACCTGTATATATAATCGTTTACTCTTTGGATTCTGAGGCTTTGATAAAATGTTCCATTGATTCTAGAATTTTCTCAAAACAAACCCATTGCATTTTCTTTGGTTGGCCGAAGTGTTGACGGTAATTTGGATGCACCCAATCGCTTATTTTTTTTTTTTAATTTCTAACTTTTTTCTTTCAATTTTGATTTTTTTTAATTATCTTTTACGGTTCGTTTTGTACGTTATTCTATTCTTAAATAAATATGCCAACGTGACCTAATTTGCACTTGTTAGGTGGCAGAAATTCTTTAAAACAAGTGATTTTGTCAAATTGTAAAGGCTTGATAATTTTATTTTTTTTGGGTAGAAAGTGAAGGTGATAAGTTTTTCAACAAAAAATATTATCATAACGTCATCATATTTTTTGTCGAAAAAAATCTGTTGTTGACCAAACCAACAAATTTCACTGGTCGGGTTGGAATAAACTCCTGTCACCCAAAACTAGAATATGAGTTACGGCAGGCACTTACAGAATCAAGACTATAAATTTATTGAATACAATTCATCAAGGAGTGTAAGTTCGCTGAAACTATAAGACTTTAGGGCAAAATGTCAATAAGATATATATATATATATATATATATATTTTTTTTTTAAAAAAAACGAGGGACGTCGAGTGCATTTTGTTATAGGCTAGGGTTGGCCAGATCTTTGGTACCAGTGGTGTGCTGGTTAACCCATGCCGTGTGGCGTGTACTTGTGACCTGTTCCCAGCGGCACCAGAATATTGCTTATTCTTTTATCTGTCACTCCCATGCAACTCTCTCGTTCTCTATATGTGTATTTTTGTTGCATTTGCTATTGATTGTTTTGGTTGCAATTTTTTAGAATTTGAAAACTTTGCTAATCTGCTGCGATTTGGTTGTAAATGTGTTGCGATTGAGTTGCAGTTTTTGTTGCATTTGATATTGATTGTTTTGGTTGCATTTTTGTAATGTTTTAAGACATTTTGCAATTTGGTTGAGATTTGAACAATTTTGCCAATCTTTTAGGATTTGGTTGCGATTTGGTATCAATTATTTGGGTTGCATGTGGAACATTCTTAAGGTTTTTAACAATTTGATTGAGATTTGAAAATTTTTGCGAATCTATTAGGATTTGGTTTCGATTTGGAATCAATTATTTGGGTTGCATGTGGAATTTTTTTTAGGCCTTATGTTTAACAGGCTCTCGATCACTGAATCCACCGAAAGGTTGAATTGGGCCTAAAGTGCGGAAAAGCGACTGGGGCATGGTCTTTTCGAGGGGACTCGTCCAGCGGCTATCGAGATAAAATAAGGAGAGGTAATTCTTCAGACACGACGCAAGGAGAAAAAAACAGAGGAATGAAAGCTATGTTTTTTTTTTTTTCAAAAAGTTTTCAAAATTTTTTATAATAACTTTTTATTAATTTTAATAATTTTTTACAAATTTTAATAACTTTTTACAAACTCCAATAACCTTAACAAACTCTAATAATTTTTAATAAACTTTTCATCAATTCCAAGAGAATCTACACTACCTCTCAAAAATACAAATACAAATACAAAAAATATTTTCAAAACCAAACCAAATATAGCCGAAACTTCCATAGGAGCACCTGCTCTCCCTCTATTCGTGTGCATGTTTTCACACCCGGGCATCCAATCCTGCGGCCCATTGCAAGTTTAAAGGGTCGGGAGATTTCGACTTCATTAGATTCAACTGTGTTTGTTTAATGATTTTTAAAAATAATTTAATTTATTTTATTTTAAAAATGTTTTCTAGTTAATTTTTTTTACACAAAAAAAATATTTTAATCTCTAATAATTTTTTTTATCTAATTATTGATTTTAATTTCTGTAAAAAATAATGCAAAAACTAAAAACACTTTTACTGAAGCCATTCAAAATTCTAACAAAAATTTTCTTTTCAAACATTTTTTTTTACTCTCACATTTTCTAATAAAATAAATTTCAAAAGCTTTCTCTTGTCTTTCTTTTTATATGGGCTCATTATTTTCACAAATACTTATTTAATTTTTTTTTAATCTTAATCATTAAAAAAAAAGAAAAAAAAAAAGAGAAGAGACGCGCGTGACTCATGCCTCATCTTCGTCTTGTACTAATGCATAAAGATAAATAAATGAGCAGAGACGCGTGTGACTCGTGAACAGATGGAATATGAGAAAAGTTAACAATTGCAGATTACTTGAAATGCACGTCGGAAGTCCTCACCAATAAATAGCGAGGGGAGGATAGCCGAATGTGAAGACAAGAAAAAGAACGAAAAAAGACGAGAGGGAGAGCCGAATGTGAAGACAAGAAAAAGAACGGAATAAAAGACGAGAGGGAGAGAGAAGAGACAAGAGGCGCCAGAAGAGGGGGACAAAAATACAAAGGAGGGAAGTGAAAAAGGTGAGTTTTAATTTAAGTCCAAAATTTTGATTAGTATTTTATAAGGATAGGTTTATGACTAGAATTTGTGTACTATCGTTGAAGAAATTACTATTGCCTGTGTCACATATAAAATAGACCGTATTGTTATTTCAAAATGGCATGAATAGTTGTTTTAAAAAATAAGTATATATTTAGTAGAGGTGAATAGTGACATAAATAATAGGCTTAATTACATAATCAGTCCATGCAATATAATGTTTTGATAAAAAAATCATTGTGGTAAACATTTGTATAAATTTATTCATATAACCGCCAGTTTATAAAAACAAAATAGTCCATTCGCTTCAGTTCTGTTATCTCCTTTAACGTTCAATGTTGAGCTTTGAATTAGTAACATATGAGTCTATGACTCGTTAGCTGAAGATTTAACTAAAATTGAGGGACTATTTTATTACTATATACTTAGCATAAGGTTGAATTTGTACAAATGGTTGCCAATGTTTGTATAATTAAGCCTAAATAATATTCTTCACCATGAATATTAACTTGGATATATAAATTTCAGGCCCATTTTTACATCTACAAAGTATTGTTCCAAGAGTAAAATAATTTTATGAATTTTTTGTTTCATTTTAACATAAATTTTTAGAATCATGAAAATATGAATTATGGCATTATGTTATACTTAGATAATGTATTTGAGGATTTAAAAAAGTGTTACAATATTTCACCATGTTGTCGGTGATTTGAAAAAATGATTGTAACCAATGGTCCAGATCCGTTTGTTAGGGACCCACCTGGAAAAAAAACTCCGGTCTTTTTCTTAGCCACTCTGATTGGGTGGGTCTAGATGCGAACAAAACGTGCTGTAAAAAGAGCACGAGGGGCTGGTCCCAAATATAGATGAAAGTTGAAACGATAAAAAAAGCAGGGAAACGAATAACTGAAGACGACCCAAGTCAAGTCACACGGCTTCAGTCACGTATCCACTGTCTTAATCTCTAGCTTTCTCCATATTTTGGAATTTTATTATTTATATCCCAACGTAGACAATACCTAACGTTGCCAACTGTGGAGTTGGTTATGGAAAATTACCAAATCCCAGGCATTCAACCCTACATTCTTCGTCATCACCCAAACACAGGTTCCGTTCTTTTTAACATCTTTTAAACCCACTCACCCAAAATTCTCTTACCTTTTTTTTTTGGTTCCACATTCTCCTTCTAGTTGCTAGTTGGTCCCACATTCTACTTTTTTTTGGTCCCACATTGTCCTTCTAATCTTTTACACAGGTTACCATTGTTTGGTAAGATTGCGACCGACTGTTGCTAATTGCTTGCTTGCTTTCTCTTCATATACTACGGGAGTTTGTGCCTCTCGTGTCTTTCACATTAAACTCTTTTTTTTATTTTTTTCAACTTTTTGTTTGGGTTTTCTTGATCTTTCGGTGGGTTTGTGTAGGAGGAGGAGAGATTTGTGATGGGGAAGATACTGTTTGTGGTGTCGGTGTTGGTGTTGGTTTATGTGCTTGCTATAGATGCGGCTAGAGTTGATACGCTGAACATATGGCCAATGCCCAAGTCGGTGAGCCACGGATCGGATCGGAGTCTGTACTTGATTAAGGACTTTGAGCTCAAGACTGAGGGGACCAAGTATAATGATGCTTCTGGGATTTTAAAGGACGGGTTCTCAAGGTTGCTGAATGTGGTTCGAGTTGCTCATATTGTTGAGGGTAATTTTTCTGGTATAGATAATTCGCTTCTGCTTCAGGGTATCCATGTGGTTGTTCTGTCGGCGGATGATGAGGTAATGTTTCTTTTCAGGAACTGGGACTAGAGTTTTTATTTAGTTTTAGTGGTGCGAACGTTACGAGAGGTTGTGTATTGGGTAATACTTTCCGATCCAAGATATCCGCTCTTTCCAAAACCGCGTAGTTTTGGTTTATCTCTCTCTGCTATTCGAAATCTCCAAGGATAATCATTATTTTTACAGATGTTTTTGTGTATTTGCATACACAGATGCAGAACTTTGTCACTGAAAGCTCTTCCTTATGTGCAGTTACAATATGGTATTGATGAGTCATACAACTTATCCGTTCCCGCATCTGGGAAGCCTGTTTATGCGTATCTCGAAGTGAGTGCAACTCATAACTTTTCTGCTTTTTAGCACCAATTGAGGTTTCATTTCAGATATTCCATTTTGTTGACGCGTATAAGCCTGCCTTATCGCATGCTTATAACTTATGTAGTTACCTCGTGCTACTTTTCCGCACATCTCCCCTTTAAAATGTATGTTTTACTTTGTTTTACAGTTTTTTTAACATAGTTAATTATCCAAAAGTTCTTGAGATTAGCTTTGACAGATTGAGAACTACTACCTTGGACCATGTATTAAGGACACTGACAATGGTGTCTTTTTTTAACATTTTAATGCAAGAATGACTAGTCCCATCACTCTTATAATTGTTGCTGTGCAACTTAAAATTGTTAATGCAACTTAAAACTGAAGTACATCTGTTTCAACATTGAAAAGATGAAGTACTTTTGTCATCAGGATAATATCTGTCCTATTGAGCTGATATGGGCACATGTTGAAACATTTTATGAAGACACAGATATGTGTTAAACAAATTCATAAAATGGGTGGACGATGAACCTTGTAAAACTATCAATGAGTAAGTCATTTTGAGAAACTTTAGTCACAGTGGAAATTTTAGCCACCAATTTGGATTTTAGATAGTTTGTATACTAATTTTTTCAGTGAAAAGCTGAGCTAAAACTTTCTAGTAGAATTTTCTAGTCATGTCATTTTTGTTCCACAAAATGAACATACTTGATTAAACTGAATCCACACTACTTTGTGAATTCTTGTATGACATAATCTGTTAATTGACCAGAAGATGAATATGATTAAAGTTCAAATGTCAGTGGGTTCGTTAATTTATGCTGCTTACATGGAGTTTTTTATGTTTCCTGTGCTCAGTCTCCTCAAATAATATGACCAAAAAAATCCCTGACTTGGTGGTCAATGCATTGTATTCTGAAACATCTTTCTGTGTTTATGGATGCCAATATAGTATATTGTTTGATGAGTTGCTTACATTATGTATGTAGCTTCTTATTGGCTTGTGATTCTCTGAACAGCCCAATTGTATTATGAAATGATGCAGGCACATACAGTTTATGGGGCTTTACATGGGCTTCAGGTTATGTCCTGTCCTTTATGACACTAAGAGACTGTGCTGTTCTCCGAGTTTATTGAGCTCATATAAAAATCTTGAATATTTGTTTCTAATAAAAAATTGCAGACGTTCAGCCAACTATGCTATTTTAACTTTAAAACCAGTTTAATTGAGGTTCCGATGGTCCCATGGGCTGTTATTGATCAGCCAAGATTCTCTTATCGAGGGCTTTTGATAGGTCAGAGCCATTCATCTTCTTCTTGATTTCCATTTTATGTTTTTTCTCTGATGGTTGATGTGTTCTATTTGGTTTTTTGTGTATATTCTCTTTGTGTTTAAACTCTTTTTATTGCTTCTTTCTGTTATCTTTTTTGAGATTATAATGTGCATATTTGGCAATCTTTGACTCCCGCGATTGTAAAGATTAAGTTTTCAGTTCAAAATTTTCATATGAAGATTGTACGATACCATTTTCCCTACTTTAGAACTTAACAATTTTTTAGTGTACAGCCATTGATGACTAGGTGAGTGGTTTTGCTTTTCTCTAACTAATTGGGAAAGAGTGACAGGAGCAAAATGAATGAGCCTGGAGTCAACTGTATGCATATATACCTGTGCTCTATGCTATGTTCATTATTAAATTCTCTAACTGTTTTATCAGCACCTCTTACACAATTGACGTCCGTAGTGACAACAAGGCTTATATCATGATCAGAGAATTGGTGGATTAAATTGGACTAAAATTTTTGTCTTAGGTATTTGTTTCCTTTTTGAGGAAAATGCAACTAGACTGTGTTATGAGATGGAAGCCCAGAACTGACTCTCCACCTCTTTTTCAGGGTTGGGGAGATGCCATGTGGTTCAACAGCTATTGGCATTGATTCTTAAAAATTTAGTGTCAACTTTTAGCCCCACTTCTTGATTTAGTTCTTTTGTCCACATACTGGGTTTCATATCTGCTCTGAGTTGCCATGACAACAAGATTATAATCAATAAACAGTACCTTGACAAGATAATCTAGTACAATAAGAGATCCTCCTAACGATGGACGTTGCTAACCACCCAAGATAGATTTGATGGCTTTTGTAGAATGGAAGGCATAGAGGAGATGGGAGAAAGCAAACATAAATGCATAAGGGACAAGACCACCTTTCTTTCTTGCAGTGGTGAATACGAGGACATATATAACTAATAAATGACCAAACCAGTTCAAAACTTCAAGATAAATTGACGAGACCACATTGTTCTGGATTCCAAATCTGACTGGGCAAACGAGAGCTCATGACCAAATCAGAGGTCAAACACCTCTATTCACCAGAATGTACCTCGACTGGATGCATTTTAACAGAGAAGAAGTGGAAAGAGGTAGAAGACAAAGCAAACTGTTAACATTTGTAACTGGCCTGTTGATCCAATGTAGTCTTGTTAAAAGTGACAAATCCAACAATTCATCAAGAGCTTTTCTGAGACCTTTTAGGCTGACTCCACTTTTGTTACATAGAAAGTTCTGTGCTTATGGGCTGATCATTTCTGCTTTTTCTCAGCTTTGAAAATACATAGGAACTCATTCCATATCATTTCTGCTTATGAATGATGACATAGGAAAATATTAGGGAGAGCTCTGCTTAGGCATGTGCCTATGACTTGAGGATTGGATGTTATGAGCTTGACACTTGTTGCTTTCCAGTGACAAATCTTGTCATCAAGAACTGAGAAAAGGCATCTAAAGTGCTTATGGGCTGATCAGATGATAGGGCTTATTGACAAATGATGACTATGAGGATTGGGGATGTTATGAGCTTGGATGTTAAGGAAAAGGCGAAGCTGGATGGCAAGCTGAGGCCTACTAGACTTTTCTGAGTGGTGATGATGGATATTTAGATGGGCGAATGACAGTCACAAAAATTCTTTGGTTTTTAAGGTTTCAAAGGATAAGAGATGTAGCAATTTTGGCCGCACAGGGGGCTGTGAACAGTATTCATTAACAGTAAGAAAGACCGGGAAGGTAGATAGAGAGAGAGAGAGAGAGAGAGGAGCACGCTAAAGCCTACATGTCTTATTACTCAAAACACCATATATTTCATCGGCCAATATCTCTGTTCTTTGATTTACAGTTAATGAGACATACATATAAAACTATTTTCTTCGTTAATCTACAAAAACTGGGGTTCCTAATGTTACTAGTAAACAAGACCCTAATAAACCACTATATCTTACTTTAGAAAACAAATTGGGATACACTGGGAATGCATGACATAAGTAGATCTGACACTTCCTCTTGCTTATTGATATTCTATAATAGGAGACAAAAAATTCTAAATGTGCGCTTGCTGACTTGAAGATGAAATTGGTGCAGACACATCTCGACACTATCTCCCGTTGCAGGTGATAAAGAATGTTATCGACTCGATGGCCTATGCAAAGCTGGTATGGACTCCATAACTGGGTGCATGACAGTGTTAAGTTAAATATGCTAATCATAATGAAGAACACAAAACTAAATTTGTATCTGTTCCCGTGATGAAAATTTTATGCACTTCCACATCATAGCATAGTGGTGCAACTTTGCTTGGAGAGATAGTATAACTTAGATCGAGTTTCACTGTATTTTGTTTGAGAGCATATAGGGAACTACCATAAGCTTCACCCTGGTACTGTGGAATCCAAGCCATAGTCAATGTGAGAAGAAGCTTGCAAACTTGTCGGGTTAATGGACTGTCTTGTTTGTCATCTACAATATTTCTCAGTAGTATTGTTGCCAACCTTGTGGTTTTTTTCCTTTAAACAGCTAGAAGAAGAGAGTAGATGACCCTCATATGTGGAATGCAAGGGATGTGTCAGTGACTGTGGGTGAAAGAGAGGTTTCTTAGGGATCTCAGAAAATTCCTTGTTTTGTGAATCAGGCGCTGACTTTGTGGTCTGCTCCTATCAATGCAGAGATATGTAGAGAACATCCGTCCTAGAACAAATCTTCTTCATATAATGTAAATAGTTGTAGAAGTTTGGTGGATCTCCATTGGAGTTCTACTTTGCATACATTTGCCCCTTTCAATTCAACAAATTTGCCAAAATGACCTATGTGCTACAAGTTTTTTTCATTTTCATGCAGAACGTGATGCACTGGCACATTGTAGATACACAGTCTTTCCCTTTGGAGATACCTTCGTATCCAAAACTGTGGGATGGTGCATATTCAGTTTCAGAACGATATACATTCGCCGATGCCGCAGAAATTGTCAGGTGAGTAATTTTCACATCTAGTTCACTCTCTGCACATTTACCATCTTCTTTGATTTTTTTTCTTCTGATACGTTGGTTGTTAATGTTTGCAGTTATGCCCAAAGACAAGGGATTAATGTATTGGCTGAAATTGATGTTCCAGGACATGCTCTCTCATGGTATGTATGACCTCTTTCCTTTCTCATTACAGTCTAAACCTGAGTTTGAAGTTGATTCCAATAGGCAAATATATTAATCATGACAAGTAATACTAGAGCATAGTGGCATTAATCAAATGAACTTTTGAGCTCTCATCACTCCAAAGCGTTTAGGTAACTGGGAAAAGCATGTATTTTTTTTTTAATAATTGAAGAAGAATCAGCAAAAGCAGACCCTTTTTTTCTTCAAAAATTACGAGGGCTGGTTATTTTAGGTCATGAGTAGCGTTAGTGCGTTTTTGCTCTCACTTTCAAGTGTACTTAAGATGCATTTTGAGATCTTCACAAATTTGTAGCTGTTCTTATCTTTTCTTTTCTTCTATGTTCTTGGTTTCTTCTATACATGATGATCCCTTGAAGTTAATAGATGCATGCGTTTGTGATGACATTGCACTAAGTTGTCTTGGAGCTCATAGATTTTATCTTTAGGGGAATTGGCTATCCTTCTTTGTGGCCATCAAAGGATTGTCAGCAGCCACTTGATGTCAGCAATGAATTCACCTTTAAAGTAATAGATGGGGTTCTCTCAGGTAATGTCACTCTTTCCTATGGAGAACATGGTACCGTTCTCCCCATACTGAAATGGTACCATGGATATCTAAAAGCATAATTAATTTCTTAAATGTTCTGGTCAAAATAGAAAAGGAGACAACTTAATGGTTTTAAAATTTTTGCTTTTCAGATTTCAGTAAGGTTTTTAAGTTTAGATTCGTTCACTTGGGAGGTGATGAAGTTGATACAAGTAAGTTTGTTGATCATAAAAATATATTGTGTGTGTGTGTGTGTTTGTCATCTCTGTTTATTCCCATTCCTATTATTCTCTTCCCGTCCGTAATCTCCTTCTTTTATTCTCAAACAATTAGTTGTGATAGCAGAACTGATTTGGCATTTATAGGAGTGCATCATAGTTCCCTTTTTTCCTTTTGTTGCTGCTTCTTTGTCTTCCTTTTTTGGGTGGCCAAGTAATGCAGGTACCTATGTACTTATAGATACATGCTGGGTACCTGGGAAAATCCCGTAGGCCTGATCCCTTTGTTCTGAATTAAACTTGGGACCTCTGCTTTGTGGGGCATGGTAGTTTGCCAACTTTCTCAACCCCAATCAAGTTTTCAGTTGATGCTTTCATACGGCCAAGCTAGGAATTTCTATTGGTTTGGATGAACAGAAGAACTGTCTGGATACTGATCAGTGGTAAAAAGAATAGTACAATGGTGTCCTTGCCTCAAAGCTAAGACAAAACTAGATCATCAAGTCTCATTGGTGCAGGAGGCTTGCTGTTAGAATGAAAATTGGATGTCTTAGAAACTTGATGTTTGATAATTTTTTGCATGCCATTCTTTCTCCTTTAATCAACTATCACTTCTTAGGTTTCTCTCCATCAGAAAGAATGTCCTCACTGAAAATACTTTCTTGTCAATGTGAGTCATCAAGGTCTAATTATTAATGCTTTTGCAAGTAGCATCATAGGTTTGTGATTACTGTTCTCATATTTCCCTTTTTTATGCAATAATCTTGTAGCTTTAATGCTGAACCTTAAGCACGAGGATCTTTGTAACTTATTCAGAGGGCACCTAGATCTTCTACGAAGTCTGATAGTTACTTTATTCCAGTTTCTTGAGGGTCTGGACCATGTCCTTTTTGAGAAATGACAATGGACCTGTATTTTGAGAAATCTTCAGCTACTTAAGAATCCATGTTTATAAGTTATCTTGAATTGAAAAAGAAATATTTATTGGTCTTTTGATGCACAAATGCTGCTTAATGGTTGTAGAGGATACTCTGCCACTTAAGCTTTCAGCTTTTGTCAAGCTGGACGTACATTCGTGATGATGCTGATCATACACTAATGATGGCATTGCTTTGGCGTTATCTTGTTCTTTTTTTTTTTTTTTTATTACTCTGTTTCCTTCATCCAGGATGCCTAACATCTTGACATAATGCTTGATTAAGATATCCATTTTCCAAAAGATTTCTCATCAGAAAGTATAGAGTATCTGGAATTCCGTAATTCTGTCGAGTCTGTCATACAACTTCTCTTTGTGGAGGTAAAAGGTTTCGAACAGCTGTCTTGATATAAGGTTAACTCATATAGCTAAATGTGGGTGTACGTAACACCTCTAAGTAGAGATTAGCTTATGGAAGATGCATATTTTGCAATACTTCTATTCTCTCATAATGATATGCTCCTAAGTAAACAAAGTCCATTGTTTCTCCATTTTGTGTTGTTAGACTCAGATGTTGCTTGCATTTGTTTAAAGTGATTTTATAATACATCTGGATCATTACCTTATATGTTTGTTGTCTTTATTATGTGACTTTGGATATTGTTTTAAGTTTGATGTTTAATGATGATTATTTAATGACACCGCCTTACATTTTTAATTTCAGGTTGTTGGACAGTGACTCCTCATGTAAAAAAGTGGTACCAATCTTAGTCTCTTACTTATTCCTGTATCTCCAGTAAACTATTCTAGTTGGAGGAAATTGATTACCCAAGTGCAGGAAGTTCCTGTATAGTTCACTCATATTTTCACACTTACCGTAAAGAATGTGATCCTAATTCATACTAGAAACTTTAAACGCTAAGAAAGGGATTCGTTGTGATAATTTTCTTTCTAAATCAAGTTGTAAGGATTGGGGAATCCTTAAATTGCCACATGGCTTGCAAATTTTGGCTGGCCAGTGTGATATGCTAGAAAGGCCAAGATTCAGCTCTCCATTTTTTTGCCTCTGGTATACCTACAGTTTGCTTGATATTTGAGTCATATCGGCATTGTAAGTGGTTGACTCAGAAGCGCGGATTCAAAATAGTCACTTTACGTGTTTGTTATATGTATCCGTCAGTGATTCTTACTGAATATGCATGGGTTCACGGGATTGTTATTAACTTTTCACGGATATGGCTTGGACATGGTTGAACGTCGCTAGGATACGACATGGATACCTCTGGGGGTAAAATTTCTTAAGAAAAATGAGCTTTAAGCTTAAGTGCAAGATTGTTGGACCATGTGTTTGTTAGTAATAGCTTCTAAACTAGTTCTACAATCAATTTGTATCTTTTGTGCTTAGAAAAGAAAATTTATATCTTTTGTGGCTCCTGGTAATTGTTCATTATCTTTTAACCTAAAAACTAGCATAATATATTTAAGATATTTTTTGATTAATAACCCCTCAAGGCTATCATGTCAGATTTTCAAGAAGTGTTCTAGGATCTTTGCATCCTATAAATGGTTAATTTGGATGTGACCGCTCACATATGTGATATAGATGATATCCGCTCTGGCATGAACTATTTTCTAGAAAGTGCCACTTAACCTAATTTGTACAACTTGGTGATTTTATTCCACATGTATTAATACGTTATATTTCGCTGCAACATCATTTAGTACTTGGTTTACATAAACATGCTTAACCATCTTGGTCAGTCTCCTTTTATATGGGTTTTTGCACCAACCACCGGAAGCCTTTTCTGCAATGGCCCATCCACTGGGGTTACTCAACAGCATACAACTCTTCTCTCTAAAACTCTTCATGCTGGAGCTACCATTAGAAGGAAGTTTTAATATGTTAAATTTTGATTTCCATGTTTTCTGAACTTACACTATTTTCAGCTTATTTTCTCAACCACTTGTTTGGAAAATCTATGTGGCGGTAAACATTTATTAGTCCAGAAACATTCAGGAGATAGCCGATGACATTTGTGCCTACTCTCGTGTGCAGGTTAACTAAGCATCGTCTAAATGAATCTCAAGCTTATGAATATTTCGTATTGCGTGCGCAGAACATAGCTTTGTCTCATGGATATGAAATTGTTAACTGGTATGAATCCTATGCAGTGGGTTAAACTGGTAGTTTTGTTTTTGTTTTTTTTTTTTCCCTCTTGGTAATCCTTGAAAAATTTCAGGGAAGAGACTTTTAACAATTTTGGCAATAAGTTGAGCAGAAAGACTGTGGTACACAACTGGTATGTCCTACGTGTGATGAGTTGAAGTAGGAGGTCCCGCATTATCTACTTCTTTGGATGGATATTGCATCATTTTCATATTCCCATTTTCCATTCTTAAAACTTCAAAGAGTGTTGGTCTTGAATGTCTTCCCTGCATAATTAAATGCAAGCATCATGATTGCGAATCTATCCGATTCATATATCAAAACGTTAAGAGAAATATTGGTAAAGTAATTTCCCGTAAACATTAAGGAATAAGCATAACACATACTGGTTAGCATGATTAATATTTTGGCTTCACACAATGTATAAGAACTATCAACGTCGCCTTTTTTATGATATAGCTAAGTAGTTTTGTTAAGAAAGATAGACAAGTTGGGCCTTTCCACCTAATACGTCAACATTTTGGGTTAAATAGTTTTAGAAATTTCACAAGTGAAATGCAAAATATACCTGGGTCTTTGGGCTTGAGTGCATTTAGTTAGACGGGTTGATGTATGAATTCCTGGGGTGCAAACAAATAATGCCTGTTTCATCTTGTACCGATCACATTACATATATGCATGTGTATGTACCTACGAATGCACGCATCATGTACTTATTTGACTAGAACTTAGAGAATCAAATCATTTTCCCTAGAAATGCTTATTTTTCCAAGCTGCTCAAAACATTTTCTGCCCTTACGGAATGTTGAAAACTCTTAAACAAACTTTGCTAGATAGACACTCATACATCTTGGAAAAATATTGGCCCTCGAAGCAATTCTGTGTGATTAGATACGGAGAGGGTATTTTTGAAGTTTCAACCTAGTTCCTATGCAATTATTGAAAAGAGAACTTTAGCTTTAAGCTGATCCATCCAATAAATATCTTGATTGGAAGAAAATCCCCAATTCTTAGTACAATTTGATGCTAAACTATAGCTATCTATTGGTTCCTCTCTCTCTCTCTCTCCTTGGGTATCTGAGCAAATAGAACCGTTAAATCAGTAAAATCTATCAATTCCTTGAAAATCAAAATGTTTTCAAGGGTCACTGCTATGGTCGTATAACCAGGAAACAAAATGTTTCTGAAAGATTCAAACCAGTATCCACGAAGTGTCACTATTTTAGGACTTTGTTTCTTAGAACTGAAGGGGTACTGGATACTGTGGTGATTGAAGTCTCACTCTCTCAAGACATCTCTGGATAACCATGAGACAGGTGGCAGTAGTTACAGTGGCAGACTTTCGGTAATAAGCTGGGAATACCTGTAAGCCGATATTCTCATCTAATATCCAAAAAGCTCTGTCAATTCAATGCTTCATACTGTAAGAAGCAGAAGTAATGTTTGTTTATGACTACTGTCCTGCTCCATTTCCAGCTACTTCGAACTTATGGTTCCCTAGAGCAAATTCTTTTCACAAGGCTTTTTCTGTCTTCATATGCTATCAGTGTGTTCTACTTGTTTTGAGATTTCTGGTGGGGTTGATGAATGTCCGAGACTGGCAGGATTGGAGGTGGTGTTGCTGCGAAGGTCGTCGCAGCTGGATTAAGGTGCATTGTAAGCAACCAGGACAAGTGGTATTTGGATCACTTAGATACCACATGGGACCAGTTCTATATGAACGAACCACTCACAAATATCACAAACCCGAAGCAACAGAAATTAGTTCTTGGGGGTGAGGTGTGCATGTGGGGTGAACATATTGACGGGTCAGATATTGAACAAACCATATGGCCACGTGCTGCAGCAGCTGCAGGTATATAGATAGAGCGTTTTGAATCTTAACTTCTTCATTCTCCAAGGAAATATGTTTTATCATTCTGTTCTTCTGCATCATTGTACCTGATCGTATCCAATTTCCGTCAGAGATCTATCTGAAGCAAGTATCGCTATGTTGTATAGCCTTGATCTGTCCTATTTGTAGGACGCTGGCGCAAATTGACATTCCAAGGTGAAGCGAAGCCTCACCCATGCCTGGGTTACAGAACACACCTTAGTTTCGGTACTTGCTTTGATATGATCCATCAGCAGCTATGCCTGGACGATGGGGACTTGGTTGCTACTAATTCTAGTCATTTTTGGTTGGACCAATTAAATCTTCACTTAGAAAAAAAAATTCTCCAGACTAATAAACCTGTGTCAGTCATAAACATCCTACCTCATTCCTTAGCCCGTAAGGAACCTTATCGAGAGTTAAAGACAAGCAATAGCTACTCGTATCTGAAAACTGCTGTACTTTTTGTGCTTTCAGAATTTTGGCAGCTGCGAAAGTGACATGCTGCGTAATTGTTATGCTAGCAATTTTTATTAAACTCTTGGCTAACATCTGCTTTCGCTGTTATGTCCCTTTCCAAACGAAGAGCGGCTATGGACACCTTATGACAAGCTGGCTAAGGATCCAAGACAAGTTACTGGAAGGTTAGCACATTTCAGATGTTTACTGAATCAAAGAGGAGTTGCAGCTGCTCCTGTAGCTGGACCAGGTAGAGTTGCTCCCATAGAGCCGGACTCCTGCTATAGTCAATAGTAAGACGGCATGCCTCTTATTATTTAGAATAAAAAAGCTCCTGAGTACATCTGGTAGTATTTATTGTTATTCGCCCTGAAACAAATCTATTATTCATTGTAAGGTGGTAAATCCATTATTCATTGAAAGGTGGTGCTTCTTTTGCTTTGACATGTACAGCCCCCAAAATGCGCCTTAACCTTCCAAATCGATGCTTCTTGAAATTCCCATACCAATGTGGTCTTTAAGAGTTTAACTATTAATTAATTGAAAACATGTACTGCAAGAAAGCTTTAACTCAGGCAAGCAGGAAAAAGGATGTACAGTGAAGTAAGATCTGGTGCTCTAAAGATTGAAAGGGTTAACCCCCCGGGTAGCTCAAGTGGCATGCAGCGGGCCCTTAAGACTGTGGGTTAGGCATACAGTAAGAGGTTCAAACCACCACTTGCGCAGAAAATTAATGACTTAAATGAGAGATTAGTCAGTCTTTCTAGAATTTACCGTAGTGTTGAAGTTAATTCATGCAGATACTGGGCTAGATGTATTCGAACTCGCTTCATGTGAATAGGTATTCGAATTTCTCTAGTTACACGAAAAAAGATTGAAGGGTTTGATAAAAATAATGAAAAAATAAAAAAAATTGAGCAGTGTCTAACTCATTAGTAATGTCCAGGGTTCAAAATTTCAAATACCTTAGACACCTAATCGAGCAAAGCAAAAACTGAGCAAGAATAATCCAGTGCTGTTTTGGTGCAAACTCTTAATCAGTATTCACAGAAATCTAGATTCAAAACTTCAAGGAAAAAAATGTCTAGGAATTGGTGAGAACAACGGCCAGTTATCTATGGAATGAAGCGAATGTTTATAAATCTCTCGTGAATGAGCATAACAAGATATCTTTGTACACACACAAAAGCTATCTGCAGAAAAAAAATCAGGTGCAGTATGATACAAAAATCTAACTGCAAATAAATTATCATGGTTTCCAAGGAGGTGGGGGAGGTGGGTTTTGTGGATAGAGTGGTGGAACCGCTGAAAATATGGTGTTGATGTCAATGCCATGGCCAGCCGTGCTCGACAGGGATACAAGTGCAGCAACTAGTCCAGCATTTCCGGCCATGGTTGGTTCGGTGAAATTAGGGCTGGTGCGCACGTCATGGTACTGATCGTTCTGGTCAGGCCCTCCAACCATGGCTCCTATGATGTTGTTAGGGTTGGGATTCTTGCTGTCATGCCACTCCCATCCTCCTTTGCAGGTATAATATTTGTTGTCGTTGGGCGTAGAAGCACCCCGGTGATGGACATGTCTAGGGTACCTGCTGCCATATCCCACCACGTAGCTCATGTTCATCGGGTTTTTACCTAGGATATAGTCCATCTGTAGAAAAGCAACACGAAAAAACCATGCTAACTTACGATTAGGCAATTCTAGTTGCAGCGCTTATATGCAGATTAGAAGAAGAAAAAAACAAAAAAACTATGCAGACATGCGAGAGTAGATGTCAGATTGAGTGAAGAGGAGGACAGAGCGGGAGGAAGACGGCACCTGGGAGGAGGCAAAACTTCGAAGAACATCTGCTGAAACATAATTGGTGCCGCAGTACCATCCTGGAACACCGGTGGCATTCATATAATCAACAAACAAAGATGCCAAGAAAGCTGTATTAGCCACATACTGCAGAGGCTGTGGCTGCCCAAGATTCGCCCTGATCATTCCCCCTGCCAAGTTTTCAGTTCTCGCATTAGAGTTCATCATTCAGACAAAGTTTGAAATAAGTAAGTCCTACTTTCTTTAAATTCTCTAGACACAAATGATCAATAGATACCTGAAGTTCTAAATTAGCATTCGAAAATCAAAGAACATACCACGAGTCCAGTTGAAGACATGGTAGGTCTTAAGATAAGAGCACATGTTTAGACCAGTCACGTTATGATACATCTGCAACATGTCTTCATAAGGGTAGCCAGGGTTCAAGAATATCCGGAGCCTTGTTAACAAAAGCATGGCTGCTGGTAACTTGTTATCCCAACTCAGCACACTCGTGGTTGGCTTCATGTAAAATGCTTTGGCATTCCTAGGGATCCCTGGGTTAGTTGCCAGCGAGAGATAGCTAATGTTTCCGGTGGCATAGAACAACCATGCGCCACCCCACATGTACTCGTCGTAATAACCGGTGGAGTTATAGTAAGGAGCAATGTAAGGATTGCCTCGACTATATCTATTCCGTCTTCCGGGGTCCCTCGCGAAGGCAAACACTGTTTTGGCTCCTTTGATAAGCGTCTTCGAGTAGTCAACATTGTCCTGGAAAACAATGGAGGCTGCAGCAAAGGCTGCTGCCATTTCCCCGGCAAGGTCGGGTCCTGTAGAGCAAGATTGTGTGATCCGTGGGTAGTCCATGTCTTCTGGCTTCTGCCAGCAGGTGTAATCATCTGGTGTTACTGATCCATTAAGATGTCCACCAACCTAGCCAGACAAAGTCATGTTACATTAATTCTCTTGCGCCATCAAAATAACTATTCGAATCGAATCAAGATTCAATTTTCTGCTCGAATTCTTCAATTGTCGCAACACAATAAGCAATAACCGTAGGAGCCTAGATCGTGATGATAATATTTAATAGTGTAAGGTACACATATTGTGTTTATCTGATCTCTCCAAATTGTATCATGTAATTCGTGTATGAAATTATAGAGTATCCTAATCAATCCGAATAAAAAAAAAAAGTTTATGAGAAATCTCATCACCTGGCAATAGATCTTATCAATTTTGGTGGCGGAGGAATTGAAGGTTAGGAGCAAATAATCAGTGCCCCACTTAATGAGGTCCCGAACATGGTTGTACTCGCCAATGTTCTCATATTTGTACCTGTATTCAATCACACTCCAGCTTAGCATTGTCATGGCAAAAGCCATTGGGAAGTGATACTTCACATTGACTCCAGAATCATAGTACCCTCCAACAAGCCCTTCTTTAACGGTGGCATCATTCAGCCCATCTGTTAGTCCTGAATTCCCTCTCCAGCCGATGCTGTACTGACTTTTAGGCAATTTCCCAGCTGCATGCAGCGAATTCATACCCGATGTGATTAATTAAAACATATTCACTTATACCATTGGTTTAAGGGAGATAAGATCGTAGAGTATATCTAATTAATCAACCTAATAATTTAGCTTTGAAATAAAATATACGTTGATACCAATATATAATTCATGGAATTGAAAGTTGGAATAACTGTAATATGTTAAAATACACGGGCCAATTAGCAAACTGCAATAGAATATGAAGGAACCTAGCTACTACCTAGAAACTAAGAACCCCAGGAATTCCACTCCCAGTAGCCAACTGGAGCAGCGGAATTTGCCAGAACACTTTGAAAAATAGTGGCTAGTGACGATTCCGGGACCCACACGGTTTTAGAATTCTATTTGTCTATTTCCCTCCACCTGTCATTATGTCAAGCCTGCAGGTTTGAAATTACCAACCTCTCGATCGTTTTCATTTTTCTGTTTGCTTCTTGTTAATTTAATTAGGATAGTCTTTAATTAAAAGCCACTTATCATTAGGGATCAAGATCCTTGTCTGAATTATACAATACAATTTAGAAAAATAAACAAACATGTAACCTATTGTAAGATTCATGATTTCAAAAATATTACACAAGTAAATATAAGTAATATTAAATGGTGTAAAGTCTACTTCATGTTATGTCTATCTATCTTCAAATTACACTATATAATTCATAAAAAAATTACAGAGAATCTCAATTACTTCACTAAGACTCTGAGAGTGAAGTGGGTTATTAATTTAAGATGGTATAAGAAAGTCAATCTAAGGAGTTTGAACCTGCCCAATTCCCTACGTATGCGCCAAAGCTCAGGTAAAAAAAAAAAAGGTTTCAGAAAAAAAAAAAAAAAATAACACGGCATGTTGAAAGCCAAGGGCTTCATAAAAAATATCCAAATTGGTAGAGGATATATGGACAAATTGAAGAATGTTAGATTGCCGACCCTAATCAATCAAGATCCAAGTTCAGTCCTATATCCTGTGGATGAAAGGCATATATATATATTGATGAAATCCAGGGAAATTTCCTTAATCTAGCCCTCCAAAATTCCTACGGATGAAATACTGTAGATGTGACATGTATATATCTATGGATAGCAATAAATAGCAGATTACTTGAAATGCACGTCGGAAGTCCTCACCAATAAATAGCAGGGAAGGAGAGCCGAATGTGAAGACAAGAAAAAGAACGAAAGAAAAGACGAGAGGGAGAGAAAAGAGACAAGAGTCGCCAGAAGAGAAGCAAAAAATTCAAAGAAGGGAAGAGAAAAAGGTGAGTTTTAATTTAAGTCCAAAGTTTTGATTAGTATTTTATAAGGATAGGTTTATGACTAGAATTTGTGTACTTTCGTTGAAGAAATTACTATTGCCCGTGTCACATATTAAATAGACTGTATTGTTATTTCCAAAGTGGCATAAATTGTTGTTTTATATATGTATGAAAATATTTTTCTGATCCCGATAGTTGATAGAAATCCGTGTCGGTCGGTACTGTAATTGTGAAGGAATGTGCATTCTCAGTTAGTCATATGGCTATTCCTGCTCTTAAAAAAACAAAAAATCGTATCTTAAAAACCCAAGGAGCTAATCTTAATAGAGACAGCCATTAATCACCAATGGTCCAGATCCGTTTGTTAGGGACCCACCTGGACACAAATCTGGATTTCTCTAAGCTACTCTGAAGATGCGTACAAAAAGAAGAGGGGCTGGTCCCAAACATGATGTTGAAACGATATAAAAAAAAAAAAAAAAAAGAAGAAGCAGGGAAACGAATAACTGAAGACGACCCAAGTCAAGTCACGCGGCTTCCGACTCTTGCTAGTTGCTTACTTTTTTTTTTTTTAAATAAACCAGCAATATATTAACGAAAACTAGGGAAACCAGTGTCACAATTACAGTACAAAATGGAAGACGGGATACAATTAGCAGCCAGAAAACCAGTAACATGAAAGCGCGCTGCCCAACTAGCCAGCAAGTGAGCCTGAAGGTTAAGGCTCCAAGGGACCCAATGAATGGCCCAAGCAGCCTGACCCTTAAACAAACATCGGATGGAAAGAACAATATCCTCAAATCTCAATCTTCCAGCAACGAGGAGTATCAGCCTGTTCGATGTCATCACAGAGTAATCGGCAGTCAGACTCAAAAATAACAGAAGACCAGCACCGCTGCAAGGCAATCTCCACCGCCCGAGCCGCGGCCATCGCTTCACCCACTAGGGGTCCGTAGCCTGAATGCGCTCCATGTTGCTTACTTGCTTTCTCTTCATATACTACGGGAGTTTGTGCCTCTCGTGTCTTGCACATTAAACTCTTTTTTAATTCTTTTCAACTTTTTGTTTGAGTTTTCTTGATCTTTCGGTGGGTTTGTGTAGGAGGAGGAGAGATTTGTGATGGGGAAGATACTGTTAGTGGTGTTGGTGTTGGTTTATGTGCTTGCTATAGATGCGGCTAGAGTTGATACGCTGAACATATGGCCAATGCCCAAGTCGGTGAGCCACGGATCGGATCGGAGTCTGTACTTGATTAAGGACTTCGAGCTCAAGACTGAGGGGACCAAGTATAATGATGCTTCTGGGATTTTAAAGGACGGGTTCTCAAGGTTGCTGAATGTGGTTCGAGTTGCTCATATTGTCGAGGGTAATTTTTCTGGTATAGATAATTCGCTTCTGCTTCAGGGTATCCATGTGGTTGTTCTGTCGGCGGATGATGAGGTAATGTTTCTTTTCAGGAACTGGGACTAGAGTTTTTATTTAGTTTTAGTGGTGCGAACGTTACGAGAGGGATCATAATAGTTTGGAAAGCTTGTGTATTGGGTAATACTTTCCGATCCAAGATATCCGCTCCTTCCAAAACCGCGTAGTTTTGGTTTATCTCTCTCTACTATTCGAAATCTCCAAGGATAATCATTATTTTTACAGATGTTTTTGTGTATTTGCATACACAGATGCAGAACTTTGTCACTGAAATCTCTTCCTTATGTGCAGTTGCAATATCGTATTGATGAGTCATACGACTTATCCGTTCCCGCATCTGGGAAGCCTGTTTATGCGTATCTCGAAGTGAGTGCAACTCATAACTTTTCTGCTTTTTAGGACTAATTGAGGTTTCATTTCAGATATTCCATTTGTTGACGCATATAAGCCTGCCTTATCGCATGCTTCTAACTTATGTAGTTACCTCGTGCTACTTTTCCGCACATCTCCCCTTTAAAATGTATGTTGCACTTTGTTTTACAGTTTTTTTAACATAGTTAATAATCCAAAAGTTCTTGAGATTAGCTTTGACAGATTGAGAACTACTACCTTGGACCATGTATTAAGGACACTGACAATGGTGTCTTTTTTTAACATTTTAATTCAAGAATGACTAGTCCCATCACTCTTATAATTGTTGTTGTGCAACTTAAAACTTGTTTAGTACGTGCTGTCTGTTTCAACATTGCTGAAAAGATGAAGTACTTTTGTCATCAGGATAATATTTGTCCTATTGAGCTGATATGGGCACATGTTGAAACATTTTATGAAGACACAGATATGTGTTAAACAAATTCATAAAATGGGTGGACGATGAACCTTGTAAAACTATCAATGAGTAAGTCATTTTGAGAAACTTTAGTCACAGTGGAAATCTTAGCCACCAATTTGGATTTTAGATAGTTTGTATACTAATTTTTTCAGTGAAAAGCTGAGCTAATACTTTCTAGTAGAATTTTCTAGTCATGTCATTTTTGTTCCACAAAATGAACATACTTGATTAAACTGAATCCACACTACTTTTTGAATTCTTGTATGACATAATCTGTTAATTGACCAGAAGATGAATATGATTAAAGTTCAAATGTCAGTGGGTTCGTTAATTTATGCTGCTTACATGAAGTTTTTTATGTTTCCTGTGCTCAGTCTCCTCAAATAAAGATTTCCGTTAGTAATTTAGTTCTTGGAGATGGTCAGTGTGAAACTAGTCATCTCTGAGCATGCCAATGTTTCTGCAACTTGAGAAGGCAGATAAGCTAAATAGATAGATAGAAGTAGTGTTGGTGTTAGTGCTTGTTAGCTTGTAAGGTTGTTCATGTCCTCAAGATGTCACTCTTTAATCGTTGCTTTCGTATTGAGTCTAAGGAATTCCACGTGAGGATTAGTGCGAAGGGTGATCTTCTATTCTCAGAATGGAGTTCGCGGTCTGTGAATGAGATTCACATGGGAAAGTATGGAGCTGTGTGGATGGTTAATATGTCAGATAAACTGCTGGTGGCTTCTACTGCGGTAGACTTTGCTTCTAAATTCACCGAGTCTAGACGTGGCTTTCTGGCACAAAGATGTTGTAACAAAGGGGGTCGTTACATTGCGGTTGTTGAATATGGAGGGCGAAGGAAGCTGGGGGCCGTGCTGGTGCCGGAAGGCAAACATGGCCATGGGTGGCAGATTTTGAACCGAGTTTTTCTTGAGGCGGTGTCCTGTTTTCGCTCTGCGAGTCTCTCAGTGACTCGGGTGGAGTCTTCTCGCATTCGGCCGAAGATTCTTTTGCTAAGGTGGTGTTGGCTCCGGCGGTGGTGCACGATGACGGTGGGAGGTCCAGTGCCCCTGTTCAAATTTCACGGGTTGCTGACACTTCGAACACTGTGTACATGCAACAGAACCCTGAAGTTGGTCCACTTCCCAAGCTGATTTCCTCTTCTATGTCTAAGGAGAACGCTGAGGAGGGAAAGTGTCCCTCTGGTTTGTCGGACAGAGAGGCGTTGTCTCTTAATGGTGCTGATTTGGGGAAACAGGTTATGAGCCTGCGAAAGGAGGTGGACCGGCTTGCCTCTCTTTTACGTCAACAGTGCCAGGGTGGCTTTTCCTTTCCCGCCTTAAGCTGTAGTGTATGTGGTTTTACATTAAAAGCCCAGAAAGCCAGGGCCCATCTCAGTGTCAGTTCCTTGGGCGTGAGTTTGGGCTGCCATGTGGGGGCCCAAATTATGGTGCGGGGGATTTGGGCGTGAGTTGGGGAAGGCGTTGGGTCGGGCTGAGGAGGACCTGGAGATGGCTTGTGATGGTCCGGGGGGGGTCGACGGTATCACCGTTGCTCACGGAGGCAAGGGTGGGTGCTCCAACAGCTCCGGCGCTCATGCAGAGGTGGCGCCGGAGTTGTCTGTGGTGGTCGGCAGTATCACCTCTGGCTCGCCGGCGCTGGAGTGTGCCGTTGGTGGCCAGCTGTTGGAGTCGGAGTGCGTGGGTCTTCTGCCATCTCATCGTCGCTGCAGCCTGCGTCGGTCGGAGACCTACCCACTGCCTCGCCGGCGCCGGAGCTTCCTTCTGGTGGTCAGTTGCAGGGGCCGGAGGGCATGCCTCTTTTGACGCCGAAGGATCTCGGTGTTAAGGAGGCTCGATTTTCCCCAGGTCAGGAACTAGTGGAGGAGTTGGGTCATCTTTCTCTCCCCAACGTGACCAAATTCTATTCTCGGAAGAAATCGATCGATGGGGTTCAGCTGGGGATTGAGGTCCCTGTTGGGGTGGGTGATAATGGGCCTGCGAAGACAACTTGTGATAATCTTGTGAGTGCCGAAGGGGTGTGCAAACCTTTATGTCATGTTGTTTGTGCTGATGGGGTGATGGTTGACCATGGCAGTATGGTGGAGGAGGATTTGTCTGTTCAGCGTTGTGAGCAGGGAGGGAAATTCTTACAGGCGGGTAGTGGTAGTGGGACATCTATATGGGAACCTTTGCAGATACAGTATCCGGATTATGGGAGGGGAGACCTATCTACTTGGGTGTTGCGAATGGTGTCTTCCTTTCGTCATATGGTGGGGATTTCGTGTGAGGGGTATGAGAGTGAGTTGTTGGATTTGTTTGTGGCCTTGGAAAGGGATAGGGGTTCGGTGGGTAGTTTATCACCAACTCGTTCGGGAGGTAAGATGATGCGGGAGTTGAAAGGGTTAAAGTCTAGTATCAATTATGATGGAGGGGATGCTTCGTCTAGGCGTAATAGAAAGGGTGGGCGGGCTCCTTTACTTTGTTAATGAAGCCAAAAATTTTGAGTTGGAATGTCAGGGGTCTTAATGATCGGGTTAAGTGTAGTAGGATTGGTAATTTGATTCGGGGGTGGAAACCTGATTTAGTTTGTTTCCAGGAGACTAAAATTGGGATGATCTCGGAGCAGTGGTGAGGGCTTTATGGGGGGGCCCTCATGTGAAGTGGAGTAGTGTCCCGGCTGATGGTGCTTCTGGTGGTATTCTTATCGTGTGGGATTCTCGTGTCTTAGAGGCGGTGGATTTTTGTGTTGGCCGGTACTCCATTTCGATTAGCTTCAAAAATGTGGATGATGGGATCCAGTGGGCTTTTTCAGGGATTTACGGTCCTAATGATGATTCTCATAGGAGACTTTTATGGGATGAGTTGTCGGGAGTGTTCTCGTGGTGGAATCTCCCGTGGTGTCTTGGTGGTGATTTTAACGTCTCCCGTTTTCCTAGTGAGAGGACGGGGATTAGGGGGGATTTTACGGACTTTATTTCGGATTGTGGATTATTGGATCTTCCGTTGTCTGGGGGCTCGTATACTTGGTCTAATGGTCGGGCATCTCAATCTTGGTCTCGGATTGATCGGTTCCTTTTTAGTATGGATTGGGAGATGTTGTATCCGGAGGTCGTCCAGCGTCGTTTGCCCTGTGTGTATTCTGATCACTTCCCTATTATGTTAGAGAGTGATACTTTTGGTAGAGGGAAAACGCCGTTTCGCTTTGAGAATATGTGGTTGAAGGCGGAGGGTTTTGTGGAGCGTGTTAGAGGGTGGTGGAGTAGTTATGAGTTTTCGGGGTCCCCTAGTTTTGTGCTTAATTTGAAATTGAAGGCCTGAAGGGTGATCTTAAAGTTTGGAATCGGGAGGTCTTTGGTGTTATTCACATTCGCAAATTGAGATTGTTTAGCGAGTTATCTACATTGGAAGGGATGGATGAGGACGGGGGTCTAGATGAGGCGGGTTTGGAGAGGAAGTTAGTAATTAATCGGGAATTATATTGTTTGCTTGATTTGGAAGAAGTTAGTTGGAGACAGACGAAGAATCGTTTGTTGTGGAATTTTCTTAGCCACTCTGATTGGGTGGTCTAGAGGTGCTGTCGAGGGGCTGGTCCCAAATATAGATGAAAGTTGAAACGATCATTGAAGACGACCCAAGTCAAGTGCTTGTGTATTGTCTTAATTTTTTCTCCATATTTTGGAATTTTATTATTTATAAACGTAGTTTGCCAATGTGGAGTTGGTTATGGAGGGTGGTTGTGGTCTAGTTGCTAGTTGGTCCCAATTCTACTTTTTTTTGGTCCCACATTGTCCTTCTAATCTTTTACACAGGTTACCATTGTTTGGTAAGATTGCGACCGTTGCTATTGCTTCTTGCTTTCTCTTCATATACTACGGGAGTTTGTGCCTCTCGTGTCTTTCACATTAAACTCTTTTTTTATTTTTCAACTTTTTGTTTGGGTTTTCTTGATCTTTCGGTGGGTTTGTGTAGGAGGAGGAGAGATTTGTGATGGGGAAGATACTGTTGTGGTGTCGGTGTTGGTGTTGGTTTATGTGCTTGCTATAGATGCGGCTAGAGTTGATACGCTGAACATATGGCCAATGCCCAAGTCGGTGAGCCACGGATCGGATCGGAGTCTGTACTTGATTAAGGACTTTGAGCTCAAGACTGAGGGGACCAAGTATAATGATGCTTCTGGGATTTTAAAGGACGGGTTCTCAAGGTTGCTGAATGTGGTTCGAGTTGCTCATATTGTTGAGGGTAATTTTTCTGGTATAGATAATTCGCTTCTGCTTCAGGGTATCCATGTGGTTGTTCTGTCGGCGGATGATGAGGTAATGTTTCTTTTCAGGAACTGGGACTAGAGTTTTTATTTAGTTTTAGTGGTGCGAACGTTACATTGGGAATACTATTTTCCGATCCAATATTTGGATGATCACTGGGTTTAAGGTGGGAGGTGTTAGTGGTGAAGGTATTGGTGTTTCCCATTTATTGTTTGCTGATGATACTCTTGTTATGTGGGGCGGATGTGGAGCAGTTTAGAAACTTCTGTTTATTATTGTGTTTTGAGGCAGTTTCGGGTTGAAAGTCAATCTCTCTAAGTCGGAGGTGATTCCGATTGGGAATGTTACTAATGTGCCAGAATTGGCTTCGATTTTGGGGTGTAGAATTTCTGCTTTACCAATTACTTATTTGGGCTTCCTTTGGGAGCTCGATCTAAAAGTGTGCATATTTGGGATGGTATTTTGGAGAGGATTTGGCTGGTGGAAGACATGTATTTTCTAAAGGTGGCGGGTGACGTTGATAAATCTACCCTTCTAGTTTACCTACTTATTTCTTTTCTCTCCCATTCCTTCCTCTGTGGCTGCTAGAATTACATTACAAAGGAACTTTCTTTGGGGTGCAGGTCACAAATTTCACTGAATTGGGGGAAGGTTTGCTCTCCCTTCCCTCTGGGGGGTTGGGCTTCGGAGATTGTTGGTGTTTAACAAAGCTTTACTAGGGAAATGGCTCTGGCGCTTTGCCAATGAAAGGGATAGTTTATGGAGGATTATTGTTGCAGCTAAGTTTGGCAATGGTGGGAGATTGGTTCTGCCTTATCGAGGACCTTATGGGGTGAGTTTTGGAAGCATATTCGTCAGGGATGGGATTGTTTTGACGCTTGTGGTGGGTAATGGGTGTAGGGTCTTTTGGCATGATTTTGGTGTGGCGATAGTCCTTTCGTTGTTTGTTTCCCGTTGTGTTCTCTTTCCCGGTGTAAGGATGGGCTGGTTGGACTACTTGTCGTGATACTCTTTTTTTGGGAGTCAGTTCTTGTGCCAATGATTGGGAATTGAGAATTTAGCTTTCTACTACGATTTAATGGAACGATAGTGGACTTGGATGGGAGATAAATGGTGTTTTCACTGTTAAGATTTTTATCCACAGTTCCCTTGGCTACTAAGGTTCCTGTGAGAATTTCGTTCTTCGTTTGGGAGGCTCATTTGAAATTTGACAATGATAAGTAGTTTATGTTACGGATTGGTCTATTTATGTAAGAGGGATAAGTTGACCATTTTATTGCAGAAGCTTATGTATTTCTAAATTGGGTAATGCCGCCTTGTTTGATGTGTTGTTTTTAGTTTAATCCTGTGGCTCAATTTGGAATATGTCCATTTGTGTTTGGTGGTGTCTTTGGAGGGGGTAATCGTTGTTTTTAATTTATTTGCTGTTCTATACTCTCTTTTTTGTTGGGTTTCTGCATAGATTTTCCAGATTTTCTTAGCTTCTTTGTTTGTATGCTTTAAGTGTTACAATCCTGTGCTTACAGTCTCCTCAAATAATATGACCAAAAAAATCCCTGACTTGGTGGTCAATGCATTGTATTCTGAAACATCTTTCTGTGTTTATGGATGCCAATATAGTATATTGTTTGATGAGTTGCTTACATTATGTATGTAGCTTCTTATTGGCTTGTGATTCTCTGAACAGCCCAATTGTATTATGAAATGATGCAGGCACATACAGTTTATGGGGCTTTACATGGGCTTCAGGTTATGTCCTGTCCTTTATGACACTAAGAGACTGTGCTGTTCTCCGAGTTTATTGAGCCCATATAAAAATCTTGAATATTTGTTTCTAATAAAAAATTGCAGACGTTCAGCCAACTATGCTATTTTAACTTTAAAACCAGTTTAATTGAGGTTCCGATGGTCCCATGGGCTGTTATTGATCAGCCAAGATTCTCTTATCGAGGGCTTTTGATAGGTCAGAGCCATTCATCTTCTTCTTGATTTCCATTTTATGTTTTTTCTCTGATGGTTGATGTGTTCTATTTGGTTTTTTGTGTATATTCTCTTTGTGTTTAAACTCTTTTTATTGCTTCTTTCTGATATCTTTTTTGAGATTATAATGTGCATATTTGGCAATCTTTGACTCCCGCGATTGTAAAGATTAAGTTTTCAGTTCAAAATTTTCATATCAAGATTGTACGATACCATTTTCCCTACTTTAGAACTTAACAATTTTTTTAGTGTACAGCCATTGATGACTAGGTGAGTGGTTTTGCTTTTCTCTAACTAATTGGGATAGAGTGACAGGAGCAAAATGAATGAGCCTGGAGTCAACTGTATGCATATATACCTGTGCTCTATGCTATGTTCATTATTAAATTCTCTAACTGTTTTATCAGCACCTCTTACACAATTGACGTCCGTAGTGACAACAAGGCTTATATCATGATCAGAGAATTGGTGGATTAAATTGGACTAAAATTTTTGTCTTAGCTATTTGTTTCCTTTTTGAGGAAAATGCAACTCAGACTGTGTTATGAGATGGAAGCCCAGAACTGACTCTCCACCTCTTTTTCAGGGTTGGGGAGATGCCATGTGGTTCAACAGCTATTGGCATTGATTCTTAAAAATTTAGTGTCAACTTTTAGCCCCACTTCAATTGATTTAGTTCTTTTGTCCACATACTGGGTTTCATACCTGCTCTGAGTTGCCATGACAACAAGATTATAATCAATAAACAGTACCTTGACAAGATAATCTAGTACAATAAGAGATCCTCCTAACGATGGACGTTGCTAACCACCCAAGATAGATTTGATGGCTTTTGTAGAATGGAAGGCATAGAGGAGATGGGAGAAAGCAAACATAAATGCATAAGGGACAAGACCACCTTTCTTTCTTGCAGTGGTGAATACGAGGAATTGCAACATAAATGACCAAACCATATAACTTTCAAAAATCAGAAAGATAAATCAAACATGTTATAAGCCAGATATTTCATTGTTCTGCTAATTCCAAATCTGACTGGGCAAACGAGAGCTCATGAACATTAGGAAATCAAATCAGAGGTGCGTAAAACACCTCTATTCACCAGAATAAGTACCTCTGTGTAGGACTGGACTAAAAAACACGAAGGAAACAGAAAAGAAGTTTTTATCGAAAGAGGTAGAAGACAAAGCAAACTGTTAACATTTGGTATTCGAGAAGTGGCCCAAAATAGCTGTTGACCCAGATGTAGTACTTGTTAAGAGCTTTCCAGTGACAAATCTTAGGCATCACAATTCATCAAGAGCTTTCCACTGAGACCTTTTAGGCTGACTCCACTTGGTTGTTGGACTTGATAACCATCTAAAGTTCTGTGCTTATGGGCTGATCATTTCTGCTTTTTATCAGCTTTGAAAATACATAGGAACTCATTCCATATCATTTCTGCTTATGAAGATGACATAGGAAAATATTAGGAAATCTGCTTACTTGTGCCTATGACTATGAGGATTGGGGATGTTATGAGCTTGACATTTGTTATGTTAAGGAAAAGGCCTAGGTTTTGTAGAATGAAGTAAAGTTTGAAAAGAATGAACGTTGCTGGATGAAAAAAGCTGGAAGCTGAGGCGATGACTTACTAGACTTTTCTGAGTGGTGATGATGGATATTTAGATGGGCGAATGACAGTCACAAAAATTGGAAAACTTTGGTTTTAAGGTTTCAAAGGATAAGAGATGTTAGCGAATTTTGGGTTTTGTAAAAGAAGGAAGAAGAAGAAAAATGCATTGCCGTTCAGGGGGCTGTGAACAGTATTCATTAACAGTAAGAAAGACCGGGAAGGTAGGGGGGATAGAGAGAGAGGAGCACGCTAGAGCCTACATGTCTTATTACTCAAAACACCATATATTTCATCGGCCAATATCTCTGTTCTTTGATTTACAGTTAATGAGACATACATATAAAACTATTTTCTTCGTTAATCTACAAAAACTGGGGTTCCTAATGTTACTAGTAAACAAGACCCTAATAAACCACTATATCTTACTTTAGAAAACAAATTGGGATACACTGGGAATGCATGACATAAGTAGATCTGACACTTCCTCTTGCTTATTGATATTCTATAATAGGAGACAAAAAATTCTAAATGTGCGCTTGCTGACTTGAAGATGAAATTGGTGCAGACACATCTCGACACTATCTCCCGTTGCAGGTGATAAAGAATGTTATCGACTCGATGGCCTATGCAAAGCTGGTATGGACTCCATAACTGGGTGCATGACAGTGTTAAGTTAAATATGCTAATCATAATGAAGAACACAAAACTAAATTTGTATCTGTTCCCGTGATGAAAATTTTATGCACTTCCACATCATAGCATAGTGGTGCAACTTTGCTTGGAGAGATAGTATAACTTAGATCGAGTTTCACTGTATTTTGTTTGAGAGCATATAGGGAACTACCATAAGCTTCACCCTGGTACTGTGGAATCCAAGCCATAGTCAATGTGAGAAGAAGCTTGCAAACTTGTCGGGTTAATGGACTGTCTTGTTTGTCATCTACAATATTTCTCAGTAGTATTGTTGCCAACCTTGTGGTTTTTTTCCTTTAAACAGCTAGAAGAAGAGAGTAGATGACCCTCATATGTGGAATGCAAGGGATGTGTCAGTGACTGTGGGTGAAAGAGAGGTTTCTTAGGGATCTCAGAAAATTCCTTGTTTTGTGAATCAGGCGCTGACTTTGTGGTCTGCTCCTATCAATGCAGAGATATGTAGAGAACATCCGTCCTAGAACAAATCTTCTTCATATAATGTAAATAGTTGTAGAAGTTTGGTGGATCTCCATTGGAGTTCTACTTTGCATACATTTGCCCCTTTCAATTCAACAAATTTGCCAAAATGACCTATGTGCTACAAGTTTTTTTCATTTTCATGCAGAACGTGATGCACTGGCACATTGTAGATACACAGTCTTTCCCTTTGGAGATACCTTCGTATCCAAAACTGTGGGATGGTGCATATTCAGTTTCAGAACGATATACATTCGCCGATGCCGCAGAAATTGTCAGGTGAGTAATTTTCACATCTAGTTCACTCTCTGCACATTTACCATCTTCTTTGATTTTTTTTCTTCTGATACGTTGGTTGTTAATGTTTGCAGTTATGCCCAAAGACAAGGGATTAATGTATTGGCTGAAATTGATGTTCCAGGACATGCTCTCTCATGGTACGTATGACCTCTTTCCTTTCTCATTACAGTCTAAACCTGAGTTTGAAGTTGATTCCAATAGGCAAATATATTAATCATGACAAGTAATACTAGAGCATAGTGGCATTAATCAAATGAACTTTTGAGCTCTCATCACTCCAAAGCGTTTAGGTAACTGGGAAAAGCATGTATTTTTTTTTTAATAATTGAAGAAGAATCAGCAAAAGCAGACCCTTTTTTTCTTCAAAAATTACGAGGGCTGGTTATTTTAGGTCAAGAGTAGCGTTAGTGCGTTTGTTGCTCTCACTTTCAAGTGTACTTAAGATGCATTTTGAGATCTTCACAAATTTGTAGCTGTTCTTATCTTTTCTTTTCTTCTATGTTCTTGGTTTCTTCTATACATGATGATCCTTGAAGTTAATAGATGCATGCGTTTGTGATGACATTGCACTAAGTTGTCTTGGAGCTCATAGATTTTATCTTTAGGGGAATTGGCTATCCTTCTTTGTGGCCATCAAAGGATTGTCAGCAGCCACTTGATGTCAGCAATGAATTCACCTTTAAAGTAATAGATGGGGTTCTCTCAGGTAATGTCACTCTTTCCTATGGAGAACATGGTACCGTTCTCCCCATACTGAAATGGTACCATGGATATCTAAAAGCATAATTAATTTCTTAAATGTTCTGGTCAAAATAGAAAAGGAGACAACTTAATGGTTTTAAAATTTTTGCTTTTCAGATTTCAGTAAGGTTTTTAAGTTTAGATTCGTTCACTTGGGAGGTGATGAAGTTGATACAAGTAAGTTTGTTGATCATAAAAATATATTGTGTGTGTGTGTGTGTTTGTCATCTCTGTTTATTCCCATTCCTATTATTCTCTTCCCATCCGCAATCTCCTTCTTTTATTCTCAAACAATTAGTTGTGATAGCAGAACTGATTCGGCATTTATAGGAGTTCATCATAGTTCCCTTTTTTCCTTTTGTTGCTGCTTCTTTGTCTTCCTTTTTTGGGTGGCCAAGTAATGCAGGTACCTATGTACTTATAGATACATGCTGGGTACCTGGGAAAATCCCGTGGGCCTGATCCCTTTGTTCTGAATTAAACTTGGGACCTCTGCTTTGTGGGGCATGGTAGTTTGCCAACTTTCTCAAACCCAATCAAGTTTTCAGTTGATGCTTTCATACGGCCAAGCTAGGAATTTCTATTGGTTTGGATGAACAGAAGAACTGTCTGGATACTGATCAGTGGTAAAAAGAATAGTACAATGGTGTCCTTGCCTCAAAGCTAAGACAAAACTAGATCATCAAGTCTCATTAGTGCAGGAGGCTTGCTGTTAGAATGAAAATTGGATGTTTTAGAAACTTGATGTTTGATAATTTTTTGCATGCCATTCTTTCTCCTTTAATCAACTATCACTTCTTAGGTTTCTCTCCATCAGAAAGAATGTCCTCACTGAAAATACTTTCTTGTCAATGTGAGTCATCAAGGTCTAATTATTAATGCTTTTGCAAGTAGCATCATAGGTTTGTGATTACTGTTCTCATATTTCCCTTTTTTATGCAATAATCTTGTAGCTTTAATGCTGAACCTTAAGCACGAGGATCTTTGTAACTTATTCAGAGGGCACCTAGATCTTCTACGAATTCTGATAGTTACTTTATTCCAGTTTCTTGCACACAATCCATCTTAATATTTTTTAATTATTTTCCAAAATTGTGTCTTTAATGCATGACCCTTCTTTGTAACTTATTCAATTGGGCACCTAGATCTTCTAAGAAGCTGATGTTTCCGAGTTTCTTGAAGCTTAACATTTTTAAATTATTTTCCAATCTGTGCTTGGACAATGCATGTTGTATTTATGAAAATCTTCAGCTACTTAAGAAGTGTCCATGGTTTATAAGTTATCTTGAATTGAAAAACCTTTATTGGTCTTTTGATGCATGTTGCTGCTTAATGGTTGTAGATGGGTCTCTTCCCTTAATTTTTGCTTTCAGCTTTTGATACCTGGACGTACATTCGTGATGATCTGATCATAGCACCTAATGATCTTTGTTTGCATGTGCAGTAGTTTGGTTTTCGTTTGTTAGGAATTTCTATTTTTGGATTTTGGATACTTTGGTTAGTACAATGGTGTCCTTTTAAGACAAAACTGATCATAAGTGCTTGGTAAGGATTGCTTTTGAAAAGATTCTTAGAAAAGTTTGAATTTTTTATGTTCACTTTTAGGTTTCTTTCGAAAGATGTGAAAATACAATGTGGTCTCAAGGTCTAATTATTAATGCTTTTCAAGTGCATATTTTGGATACTGATGATAATCCGCTGAACCTTGATTTGCTGAATGATTTTACTCTGGATATTAATAGTTTCTTGCCACTTAACCTAATTTGTACAACTTGGTGATTTTATTCCACATGTATTAATACGTTATATTTCGCTGCAACATCATTTAGTACTTGGTTTACATAAACATGCTTAACCATCTTGGTCAGTCTCCTTTTATATGGGTTTTTGCACCAACCACCGGAAGCCTTTTCTGCAATGGCCCATCCACTGGGGTTACTCAACAGCATACAACTCTTCTCTCTAAAACTCTTCATGCTGGAGCTACCATTAGAAGGAAGTTTTAATATGTTAAATTTTGATTTCCATGTTTTCTGAACTTACACTATTTTCAGCTTATTTTCTCAACCACTTGTTTGGAAAATCTATGTGGCGGTAAACATTTATTAGTCCAGAAACATTCAGGAGATAGCCGATGACATTTGTGCCTACTCTCGTGTGCAGGTTAACTAAGCATCGTCTAAATGAATCTCAAGCTTATGAATATTTCGTATTGCGTGCGCAGAACATAGCTTTGTCTCATGGATATGAAATTGTTAACTGGTATGAATCCTATGCAGTGGGTTAAACTGGTAGTTTTGTTTTTGTTTTTTTTTTTTTCCCTCTTGGTAATCCTTGAAAAATTTCAGGGAAGAGACTTTTAACAATTTTGGCAATAAGTTGAGCAGAAAGACTGTGGTACACAACTGGTATGTCCTACGTGTGATGAGTTGAAGTAGGAGGTCCCGCATTATCTACTTCTTTGGATGGATATTGCATCATTTTCATATTCCCATTTTCCATTCTTAAAACTTCAAAGAGTGTTGGTCTTGAATGTCTTCCCTGCATAATTAAATGCAAGCATCATGATTGCGAATCTATCCGATTCATATATCAAAACGTTAAGAGAAATATTGGTAAAGTAATTTCCTGTAAACATTAAGGAATAAGCATAACACATACTGGTTAGCATGATTAGTAGTTTGGCTTCACACAATGTATAAGAACTATCAACGTCGCCTTTTTTATGATATAGCTAAGTAGTTTTGTTAAGAAAGATAGACAAGTTGGGCCTTTCCACCTAATACGTCAACATTTTGGGTTAAATAGTTTTAGAAATTTCACAAGTGAAATGCAAAATATACCTGGGTCTTTGGGCTTGAGTGCATTTAGTTAGACGGGTTGATGTATGAATTCCTGGGGTGCAAACAAATAATGCCTGTTTCATCTTGTACCGATCACATTACATATATGCATGTGTATGTACCTACGAATGCACGCATCATGTACTTATTTGACTAGAACTTAGAGAATCAAATCATTTTCCCTAGAAATGCTTATTTTTCCAAGCTGCTCAAAACATTTTCTGCCCTTACGGAATGTTGAAAACTCTTAAACAAACTTTGCTAGATAGACACTCATACATCTTGGAAAAATATTGGCCCTCGAAGCAATTCTGTGTGATTAGATACGGAGAGGGTATTTTTGAAGTTTCAACCTAGTTCCTGTGCAATTATTGAAAAGAGAACTTTAGCTTTAAGCTGATCCATCCAATAAATATCTTGATTGGAAGAAAATCCCCAATTCTTAGTACAATTTGATGCTAAACTATAGCTATCTATTGGTTCTCTCTCTCTCTCTCTCTCTCTCCTTGGGTATCTGAGCAAATAGAACCGTTAAATCAGTAAAATCTATCAATTCCTTGAAAATCAAAATGTTTTCAAGGGTCACTGCTATGGTCGTATAACCAGGAAACAAAATGTTTCTGAAAGATTCAACCAGTATCCACGAAGTGTCACTATTTTAGGACTTTGTTTCTTAGAACTGAAGGGGTACTGGATACTGTGGTGATTGAAGTCTCACTCTCTCAAGACATCTCTGGATAACCATGAGACAGGTGGCAGTAGTTACAGTGGCAGACTTTCGGTAATAAGCTGGGAATACCTGTAAGCCGATATTCTCATCTAATATCCAAAAAGCTCTGTCAATTCAATGCTTCATACTGTAAGAAGCAGAAGTAATGTTTGTTTATGACTACTGTCCTGCTCCATTTCCAGCTACTTCGAACTTATGGTTCCCTAGAGCAAATTCTTTTCACAAGGCTTTTTCTGTCTTCATATGCTATCAGTGTGTTCTACTTGTTTTGAGATTTCTGGTGGGGTTGATGAATGTCCGAGACTGGCAGGATTGGAGGTGGTGTTGCTGCGAAGGTCGTCGCAGCTGGATTAAGGTGCATTGTAAGCAACCAGGACAAGTGGTATTTGGATCACTTAGATACCACATGGGACCAGTTCTATATGAACGAACCACTCACAAATATCACAAACCCGAAGCAACAGAAATTAGTTCTTGGGGGTGAGGTGTGCATGTGGGGTGAACATATTGACGGGTCAGATATTGAACAAACCATATGGCCACGTGCTGCAGCAGCTGCAGGTATATAGATAGAGCGTTTTGAATCTTAACTTCTTCATTCTCCAAGGAAATATGTGTTATCATTCTGTTCTTCTGCATCATTGTACCTGATCGTATCCAATTTCCGTCAGAGATCTATCTGAAGCAAGTATCGCTATGTTGTATAGCCTTGATCTGTCCTATTTGTAGGACGCTGGCGCAAATTGACATTCCAAGGTGAAGCGAAGCCTCACCCATGCCTGGGTTACAGAACACACCTTAGTTTTAGATATTTCAGCAGCTATGCCTGGACGATGGGGACTTGGTTGCTACTAATTCTAGTCATTTTTGGTTGGACCAATTAAATCTTCACTTAGAAAAAAAAATTCTCCAGACTAATAAACCTGTGTCAGTCATAAACATCCTACCTCATTCCTTAGCCCGTAAGGAACCTTATCGAGAGTTAAAGACAAGCAATAGCTACTCGTATCTGAAAACTGCTGTACTTTTTGTGCTTTCAGAATTTTGGCAGCTGCGAAAGTGACATGCTGCGTAATTGTTATGCTAGCAATTTTTATTAAACTCTTGGCTAACATCTGCTTTCGCTGTTATGTCCCTTTCCAAACGAAGAGCGGCTATGGACACCTTATGACAAGCTGGCTAAGGATCCAAGACAAGTTACTGGAAGGTTAGCACATTTCAGATGTTTACTGAAACAAAGAGGAGTTGCAGCTGCTCCTGTAGCTGGACCAGGTAGAGTTGCTCCCATAGAGCCGGACTCCTGCTATAGTCAATAGTAAGACGGCATGCCTCTTATTATTTAGAATAAAAAAGCTCCTGAGTACATCTGGTAGTATTTATTGTTATTCGCCCTGAAACAAATCTATTATTCATTGTAAGGTGGTAAATCCATTATTCATTGAAAGGTGGTGCTTCTTTTGCTTTGACATGTACAGCCCCCAAAATGCGCCTTAACCTTCCAAATCGATGCTTCTTGAAATTCCCATACCAATGTGGTCTTTAAGAGTTTAACTATTAATTAATTGAAAACATGTACTGCAAGAAAGCTTTAACTCAGGCAAGCAGGAAAAAGGATGTACAGTGAAGTAAGATCTGGTGCTCTAAAGATTGAAAGGGTTAACCCCCCGGGTAGCTCAAGTGGCATGCAGCGGCCCTTAAGAGTGTGGGTTAGGCATACAGTAAGAGGTTCAAACCACCACTTGCGCAGAAAATTAATGACTTAAATGAGAGATTAGTCAGTCTCTTCTAGAATTTACCGTAGTGTTGAAGTTAATTCATGCAGATACTGGGCTAGATGTATTCGAACTCGCTTCATGTGAATAGGTATTCGAATTTTTCTAGTTACACGAAAAAAGATTGGAAGGGTTTGATAAAAATAATGAAAAAATAAAAAAAATTGAGCAGTGTCTAACTCATTAGTAATGTCCAGGGTTCAAAATTTCAAATACCTTAGACACCTAATCGAGCAAAGCAAAAACTGAGCAAGAATAATCCAGTGCTGTTTTGGTGCAAACTCTTAATCAGTATTCACAGAAATCTAGATTCAAAACTTCAAGGAAAAAAATGTCTAGGAATTGGTGAGAACAACGGCCAGTTATCTATGGAATGAAGCGAATGTTTATAAATCTCTCGTGAATGAGCATAACAAGATATCTTTGTACACACACAAAAGCTATCTGCAGAAAAAAAATCAGGTGCAGTATGATACAAAAATCTAACTGCAAATAAATTATCATGGTTTCCAAGGAGGTGGGGGAGGTGGGTTTTGTGGATAGAGTGGTGGAACCGCTGAAAATATGGTGTTGATGTCAATGCCATGGCCACGACAGGGATACAAGTGCAGCAACTAGTCCAGCATTTCCGGCCATGGTTGGTTCGGTGAAATTAGGGCTGGTGCGCACGTCATGGTACTGATCGTTCTGGTCAGGCCCTCCAACCATGGCTCCTATGATGTTGTTAGGGTTGGGATTCTTGCTGTCATGCCACTCCCATCCTCCTTTGCAGGTATAATATTTGTTGTCGTTGGGCGTAGAAGCACCCCGGTGATGGACATGTCTAGGGTACCTGCTGCCATATCCCACCACGTAGCTCATGTTCATCGGGTTTTTACCTAGGATATAGTCCATCTGTAGAAAAGCAACACGAAAAAACCATGCTAACTTACGATTAGGCAATTCTAGTTGCAGCGCTTATATGCAGATTAGAAGAAGAAAAAAACAAAAAAACTATGCAGACATGCGAGAGTAGATGTCAGATTGAGTGAAGAGGAGGACAGAGCGGGTGGAAGACGGCACCTGGGAGGAGGCAAAACTTCGAAGAACATCTGCTGAAACATAATTGGTGCCGCAGTACCATCCTGGAACACCGGTGGCATTCATATAATCAACAAACAAAGATGCCAAGAAAGCTGTATTAGCCACATACTGCAGAGGCTGTGGCTGCCCAAGATTCGCCCTGATCATTCCCCCTGCCAAGTTTTCAGTTCTCGCATTAGAGTTCATCATTCAGACAAAGTTTGAAATAAGTAAGTCCTACTTTCTTTAAATTCTCTAGACACAAATGATCAATAGATACCTGAAGTTCTAAATTAGCATTCGAAAATCAAAGAACATACCACGAGTCCAGTTGAAGACATGGTAGGTCTTAAGATAAGAGCACATGTTTAGACCAGTCACGTTATGATACATCTGCAACATGTCTTCATAAGGGTAGCCAGGGTTCAAGAATATCCGGAGCCTTGTTAACAAAAGCATGGCTGCTGGTAACTTGTTATCCCAACTCAGCACACTCGTGGTTGGCTTCATGTAAAATGCTTTGGCATTCCTAGGGATCCCTGGGTTAGTTGCCAGCGAGAGATAGCTAATGTTTCCGGTGGCATAGAACAACCATGCGCCACCCCACATGTACTCGTCGTAATAACCGGTGGAGTTATAGTAAGGAGCAATGTAAGGATTGCCTCGACTATATCTATTCCGTCTTCCGGGGTCCCTCGCGAAGGCAAACACTGTTTTGGCTCCTTTGATAAGCGTCTTCGAGTAGTCAACATTGTCCTGGAAAACAATGGAGGCTGCAGCAAAGGCTGCTGCCATTTCCCCGGCAAGGTCGGGTCCTGTAGAGCAAGATTGTGTGATCCGTGGGTAGTCCATGTCTTCTGGCTTCTGCCAGCAGGTGTAATCATCTGGTGTTACTGATCCATTAAGATGTCCACCAACCTAGCCAGACAAAGTCATGTTACGTTAATTCTCTTGCTCCATCAAAATAACTATTCGAATCGAATCAAGATTCAATTTTCTGCTCGAATTACACAGTACAATTTAGAAAAAGTTAGACACAATAAGCGGACCTTATTATAATGCCTATGCAATCCGAAAATTTTATATGGATAATATTTAATAGTGTAAGGTACACATATTGTGTTTATCTGATCTCTCCAAATTGTATCATGTAATTCGTGTATGAAATTATAGAGTATCCTAATCAATCCGAATAAAAAAAAAAAGTTTATGAGAAATCTCATCACCTGGCAATAGATCTTATCAATTTTGGTGGCGGAGGAATTGAAGGTTAGGAGCAAATAATCAGTGCCCCACTTAATGAGGTCCCGAACATGGTTGTACTCGCCAATGTTCTCATATTTGTACCTGTATTCAATCACACTCCAGCTTAGCATTGTCATGGCAAAAGCCATTGGGAAGTGATACTTCACATTGACTCCAGAATCATAGTACCCTCCAACAAGCCCTTCTTTAACGGTGGCATCATTCAGCCCATCTGTTAGTCCTGAATTCCCTCTCCAGCCGATGCTGTACTGACTTTTAGGCAATTTTCCAGCTGCATGCAGCGAATTCATACCCGATGTGATTAATTAAAACATATTCACTTTATACCATTAGTTTAAGGGAGATAAGATCGTAGAGTATATCTAATTAATCAACCTAATAATTTAGCTTTGAAATAAAATATACGTTGATACCAATATATAATTCATGGAATTGAAAGTTGGAATAACTGTAATATGTTAAAATACACGGGCCAATTAGCAAACTGCAATAGAATATGAAGGAACCTAGCTACTACCTAGAAACTAAGAACCCCAGGAATTCCACTCCCAGTAGCCAACTGGAGCAGCGGAATTTGCCAGAACACTTTGAAAAATAGTGGCTAGTGACGATTCCGGGACCCACACGGTTTTAGAATTCTATTTGTCTATTTCCCTCCACCTGTCATTATGTCAAGCCTGCAGGTTTGAAATTACCAACCTCTCGATCGTTTTCATTTTTCTGTTTGCTTCTTGTTAATTTAATTAGGATAGTCTTTAATTAAAAGCCACTTATCATTAGGGATCAAGATCTTTGTCTGAATTATACAGTACAATTTAGAAAGATAAACAAAGCATGTAACCTATTGTAAGATTCATGATTTCGAAAATATTACACAAGTAAATATAAGTAATATTAAATGGTGTAAAGTCTACTTCATGTTATATCTATTTATCTTCAAATTACATTATATAATTCATAAAAAAATTACAGAGAATCTTAATTACTTCACTAAGACTCCGAGAGTGAAGTGGGTTATTAATTTAAGATTGGTATAAGAAAGTCAATCTAAGGAGTTTGAACCTGCCCAATTCCCCACATATGCGCCAAAGCTCAGGTAAAAAAAAAAGGGTTTCAGAAAAAAAAAAAATAACACGGCATGTTGAAAGCCAAGAGCTTCATAAAAAATATCCAAATTGGTAGAGGATATATGGACTTGCCAATAAAATTTTGTGAATCTTTACTTTATTGAGATTTATTGGGTTTGTGAAAGTAAGTGTGTATGTGTAAAAGTTAAAAATTTTGGAGTGTGTTTGTTTTGTTGGAAATTTTGAAGCTCCAAAATATTGGGGAAACAAACACCCCCTGAAGCTGTTAGATTGCCGACCCTAATCAATCAAGCTCCAAGTTCAGTCCTATATCCTGTGGATGAAAGGCATATATATATATTGATGAAATCCAGGGAAATTTCCTTAATCTAGCCCTCCAAAATTCCTACGGATGAAATACTGTAGATGTGACATGTATATATCTATGGATAGCAATAAATAGCAGATTACTTGAAATGCACGTCGGAAGGCCTCACCAATAAATAGCAGGGAAGGAGAGCCGAATGTGAAGACAAGAAAAAGAACGAAAGAAAAGACGAGAGGGAGAGAAAAGAGACAAGAGTCGCCAGAAGAGAAGCAAAAAATTCAAAGAAGGGAAGAGAAAAAGGTGAGTTTTAATTTAAGTCCAAAGTTTTGATTAGTATTTTATAAGGATAGGTTTATGACTAGAATTTGTGTACTTTCGTTGAAGAAATTACTATTGCCCGTGTCACATATTAAATAGACTGTATTGTTATTTCCAAAGTGGCATAAATTGTTGTTTTATATATATATGAAAATATTTTTCTGATCCCGATAGTTGATAGAAATCCGTGTCGGTCGGTACTGTAATTGTGAAGGAATGTGCATTCTCAGTTAGTCATATGGCTATTCCTGCTCTTAAAAAAACAAAAAATCGTATCTTAAAAACCCAAGGAGCTAATCTTAATAGAGACAGCCATTAATCACCAATGGTCCAGATCCGTTTGTTAGGGACCCACCTGGACACAAATCTGGATTTCTCTAAGCTACTCTGAAGATGCGTACAAAGAAGAGGGGCTGGTCCCAAACATAGATGAAAGTTGAAACGATAAAAAAAAAAAAAAAAAAAAGAAGAAGCAGGGAAACGAATAACTGAAGACGACCCAAGTCAAGTCACGCGGCTTCCGACTCTTGCTAGTTGCTTACTTTTTTTTTTTTTTAAATAAACCAGCAATATATTAACGAAAACTAGGGAAACCAGTGTCACAATTACAGTACAAAATGGAAGACGGGATACAATTAGCAGCCAGAAAACCAGTAACATGAAAGCGCGCTGCCCAACTAGCCAGCAAGTGAGCCTGAAGGTTAAGGCTCCAAGGGACCCAATGAATGGCCCAAGCAGCCTGACCCTTAAACAAACATCGGATGGAAAGAACAATATCCTCAAATCTCAATCTTCCAGCAACGAGGAGTATCAGCCTGTTCGATGTCATCACAGAGTAATCGGCAGTCAGACTCAAAAATAACAGAAGACCAGCACCGCTGCAAGGCAATCTCCACCGCCCGAGCCGCGGCCATCGCTTCACCCACTAGGGGTCCGTAGCCTGAATGCGCTCCATGTTGCTTACTTGC
>CM025854.1:2348287-2398287 GCA_003952965.2 Morella rubra
GTAATTTAATTTGCTAAAAAATTAAACAACATAACATGATGGAAAATTTGTCAAACATTATTACTGAAGAATATAAAAAATATAAATAAAAAAATAACCCATTTTAAGTAGTTTTAAAATTAGCTATCTTAATATCGATGAAAATGGGGAAAATATATTAATGGAATATAAATGTAGCAAAATGTATGTTCAAGTGGCCGAAGGATAAATGAAAAATTGTCCAGTTTTATTATTTCAAAAATTAGATACCATAATTTTGAAAAAAAAAATGAAGCGAAAAGAGATTAATGGAAGACTTATAGACAAAATAAATAAAAAATCCAAATTAATTTAGCTTAAAACAAACCCTATTATTGAAGAAAATTGGGAAATGGATTATTTAAGGATTTATAGTACAATGCTAAATTAAAAATAGTCCAAATTAATTAATTCAAAAAATAGATATCATAATGTTGCAGAAAATGAAGTAAATAGAGTAATGGAAAAGTTATAGACCGAAAGATAAATTAGAAAAAATCCTGTAAATTAATTTGTTCAAATATTAGGTACCATAATATTATGGTAAATGAACCAAATAGATCAATGGAAAACTTAAATGAAACAAATAGATTAAGGGAGGAGTTATAGTGCAAAAGAGAAATGAAAAATAGGCCAAACTAATTACTTAAAAAAATTAAATATCGTAGACTTATAGACCAAAATATAATTTGAAAATCCTGTAAATTAATTTGCTAAAAAATTAAATAACTTAACATGATGGAAAATTGTCAAACAGATTACTGGAAGACTTATAAACCAAAATATAAATAAAAAAAATAACCCATTTTAAGTAGTTTAAAAATTAGCTACCTTAATATCGATGAAAATGGGGAAAATATATTAATGGAATAGAAATGTAGCAAAATGTAAGTTCAAATGGCCGAAGGATAATTGAAAAATAGTCCAGTTTTATTAGTTCAAAAATTAGATACCATAATTTTGAAAAAAAATGAAGCAAAAAGAGATTAATGGAAGAGTTATAGACCAAAAGATAAATTAGAAATCCTTTAAATTAATTTGTTCAAAAATTAGATACCATATTATTATGGTAAATGAGCAAATAGGACAATGGAAGACTTATAGACCAAAATATAAACAAAAAATAGCCCAAATTAATTTAGCTTAAAACTTAGACACCCTTTATTGAAGAAAATGTGGGAAATGGATTATTTAAGGATTTATAGTACAATAGCTAAATTAAAAATAGTCCAAATTAATTAATTCAAAAAATAGATATCATAATGTTGCAGAAAACGAAGTAAATAGAGTAATGGAAAAGTTATAGACCGAAAGATAAATTAGAAAAAATCCTGTAAATTAATTTGTTCAAATATTAGGTACCATAATATTATGGTAAATGAACCAAATAGATCAATGGAAAACTTAAATGAAACAAATAGATTAAGGGAGGAGTTATAGTGCAAAAGAGAAATGAAAAATAGTCCAAACTAATTACTTAAAAAAATTAAATATCGTAGACTTATAGACCAAAATACAATTTGAAAATCCTGTAAATTAATTTGCTAAAAAATTAAATAACATAACATGATGGAAAATTGTCAAACAGATTATGGAAGACTTATAAACCAAAATATAAATAAAAAAATAACCCATTTTAAGTAGTTTAAAAATTAGCTACCTTAATATCGATGAAAATGGGGAAAATATATTAATGGAATAGAAATGTAGCAAAATGTAACTTCAAATGGCCGAAGGATAATTGAAAAATAGTCCAGTTTTATTAGTTCAAAAATTAGATACCATAATATTGAAAAAAAATGAAGCAAAAAGAGATTAATGGAAGAGTTATAGACCAAAAGATAAATTAGAAATCCTGTAAATTAATTTGTTCAAAAATTAGATACCATATTATTATGGTAAATGAGCCAAATAGGACAATGGAAGACTTATAGACCAAAATATAAACAAAAAATAGCCCAAATTAATTTAGCTTAAAACTTAGACACCCTATTATTGAAGAAAATGTGGGAAATGGATTATTTAAGGATTTATAGTACAATAGCTAAATTAAAAATAGTCCAAATTAATTAATTCAAAAAATAGATATCATAATGTTGCAGAAAACGAAGTAAATAGAGTAATGGAAAAGTTATAGACCGAAAGATAAATTAGAAAAAATCCTGTAAATTAATTTGTTCAAATATTAGGTACCATAATATTATGGTAAATGAACCAAATAGATCAATGGAAAACTTAAATGAAACAAATAGATTAAGGGAGGAGTTATAGTGCAAAAGAGAAATGAAAAATAGCCAAACTAATTACTTAAAAAAATTAAATATATAGTAGAAAATCCTTATAGACCAAAATATAAATAAAAAATAGCCATTTTAAGTAGTTTAAAAATTAGCTATCTTAATATCGAAGAAAATGGGGAAAATGGATTAATTAAGGATTTATAGTAAATTCTAATTAAAAATAGTCCAAATTAATTAATTCAAAAAATTAGATATCATAATGAAGAAAAAATGAAGTAAAAGAGTAATGGAAAAGTTATAGACCAAAAGATAAATTAGAAAAAATCCTGTAAATTAATTTGTTAAATATTAGGTACCATAATATTATAGTAGAACTAAATAGATCAATGGAAAACTTAAATGAAACAAATAGATTAAGGGAGGAGTTATTGTGCAAAAGAGAAATGAAAAATAGGCCAAACTAATTACTTAAAAAAATTAAATATCGTAGACTTATAGACCAAAATATAATTTAAAATCCTGTAAATTAATTTGCTAAAAAATTAAATAACATAACGGAAGATTATAGACCAAAATAAAAGAAAATTTAAAAATTAGCTAGTAATATTTAAAAAAAAAATAATGGAAAATAAATGAAAAAATAATTAAAGGATAATAAAAAAGAGAAAAAAATAGTAATTAAAAAAAAATATATTAGATTATAGAAAAATAAATTTAAAATCCTGATTAAAAATTAGATACATAATATTGGGAAATATATATTAAAGAAATAGAAAAAATAGCAAAAAAATAAATAAAAATGGTAAATTAGCAAAAAATTATGGAGAGTTATAGACCAAAATAAATTAGAAAAATCCTTAAATTAATTTGTTCAAATATTAGGTACCATAATATTATGGTAAATGAACCAAATAGATGGAAAACTTAAATGAAACAAATAGATTAAGAGGAATAGTGCAAAAAGAAATAAAAATAGGCCAAAAATTAATAAAAAAAGAAATAAGAGTTATAGACCAAAATAAATTTAAAATCCTGTAAATTAATTTGTTCAAATATTAGGTACCATAATATTATGGTAAATGAGCCAAATAATCAATGAAAATTAAATGAAAAAAATAGATTAATGGGAGGAGTTATAGTGCAAAAGAGAAATGAAAAATAGGCCAAACTAATTACTTAAAAAAATTAAATATCGTGAAAGTTATAGACCAAAATAAATTAGAAAAAATCCTGTAAATTAATTTGTTCAAATATTAGGTACCATAATATTATGGTAAATGAACCAAATAGATCAATGGAAAACTTAAATGAAACAAATAATTAAGGGAGAGTTATAGTGCAAAAGAGAAATGAAAAATAGGCCAAACTAATTACTTAAAAAAATTAAATATGTAGACTAAGAAAAATATAATTTGAAATCCAAATTAATTTAGTTAGAAATTTACTACCTTAATATCGATAAAAGGAAATATATTATGGAAAAGAAATATTAACCAAATAGACATTAAGTGGGAAGGGTAAAGTAGAAAAATTGAAAATTTCAAAAATTAGATACCAAATTTTAAAAAAAAAATGAAGCGAAAAGAGATTAATGAAGAGTTATAGACCAAAGATAAATTAGAAATCCTTTAAATTAATTTGTTCAAAAATTAGATACCATATTATTGTGGTAAATGAGCGAAATAGGACAATGGAAAATATAAACAAAAAATAGCCCAAATTAATTTAGCTAAAAACTTAGATTGAAGAAAATGGGAATGGATTATTTAAGGATTTATAGTACAATAGCTAAATTAAAAATAGTCCAAATAATATCATAAAGAAAAAGAAAAATCAGAGTAAGAAGTTATAGACCGAAAGATAAAATTAGAAAAAATCCTGTAAATTAAATTTTTCAAATATTTGGTACCATAATATTATGGTAAAGGAACCAAATAGATAATGGAAAACTTAAATGAAACAAATAGATTAAGGGTGGAGTTAATTTGCAGAAGAGAAATAAAAAATAGGCCAAACTTATAAATAAAAAATATCCCTTAAAGCTTAAAAATTAGAAATATCGAAATAGTACTTATAGAAAAATAGTCCCAAAAAAATACATAATTTTGAAAAATCCTGTAAATTAATTTGTTCAAAATATTGGTACAGATAAATTGTGGTAAATGAACCAAATAGGACAATGGAAAACTATAAATAAAAAATAGATTAAAGGAGGACATATTATTGAATAAAATGAGAAATGAAAAATAGTCCAATAGCTAAATAGATACCAAAATAAAAAAAATAAGTAATCGTAAGACTTATAGACCAAAAGATAAATTAGAAAAATCCTGTAAATTAATTTGTTCAAAATATTAATACCTTAATATTATGGTAAATGAAAAAATAGACAAAGGAAAACTTAAAATGAAAACAAATAGATTAAGGGTGAATGTTACTTAAGGCATAAGTAGAATTAAAAATAGGCCATAATAATTAAATAAGAAAAATTAGAATAATCGTAGGGTTATAGACCAAAGATAAATTAGAAAATCCTGTAAATTAATTTGTTCAAATATTACGTACCATAAATTATAAGACAGTAAATAAACCAAATATAAGTGAAAAATATTTAATAGAATACAAATAGATGAAAATGGGAGGATTATAGTACAAAAGAAAATTAAAAATAGTCCAAACTAATTAACCATAATAAAAAAATAAGATAATCGAAGAGTTATAGACCAAAAAAATTAGAAAATCCTGTAAATTAATTTGTTCAATAAAATAAACATACATACACGATGGGAAATGTGCAAAATAGGCCAAACATTACGGAAGACTTATAAACAAAAATATAAATAAAAAATAACCCCATTTAAGTAGTTTAAAAATTAGCTACCTTAATATGATGAAAATGGGGAAAAATATTAATGGAATAGAAATGTAGCTAAATGGAATGGATATGAAAAATAGTCCATTATTAGTTCAAAAATTAGATACCATTATATACAATAGCTAAATTAAAAATAGCCAAATTAAATAATTCAAAAAAAGATATCATAATGTTGCAGAAAACGAAGTAAATAGAGTAATGGAAAAGTTATAGACCGAAAGATAAATTAGAAAAAATCCTGTAAATTAATTTGTTCAAAATTAAGGTACCATAATATTATGGTAAATGAACCAAATAGATCAATGGAATGAAATAGTGCAAAAGAGAAATGAAAAATAGGCCAAACTAATTACTTAAAAAAATTAAATATCGTAGACTTATAGACCAAAATATAATTTGAAAATCCTGTAATTTAATTTGCTAAAAAATTAAATAACATAACATGATGGAAAATTGTCAAACAGATTACTGGAAGACTTATAAACCAAAATATAAATAAAAAATAACCCATTTTAAGTAGTTTAAAAATTAGCTATCTTAATATCGATGAAAATGGGGAAAATATATTAATGAATAGAAATGTAGCAAAATGTATGTTCAAGTGGCCGAAGGATAAAAAAAATAGTCCAGTTTTATTATTCAAAAATTAGATACCATAATATTGAAAAAAAAATGAAGCGAAAAGAGATTAATGGAAGAGTTATAGACCAAAAGATAAATTAGAAATCCTTAAATTAATTTGTTAAAAATTAGATACCATATTATTGTGAGCCAAATAGACAATGGAAGACTTATAGAAATATAAACAAAAAATAGCCCAAATTAATTTAACCTAAAACTTAGACACCCTTTTACTGAAGAAAATGTGGGAAATGGATTATTTGAGGATTTGTAGTACAATAGCTAAATTAAAAATAGTCCAAATTAAATAATTCAAAAAATAGATATCATAATGTTGTAGAAAACGAAGTAAATAGAGTAAGGGAAAAGTTATAGACCGAAAGATAAATTAGAAAAAATCCTGTAAATAAATTTGTTCAAATATTAGGTACCATAATATTATGGTAAATGAACCAAATAGATCAATGGAAAACTTAAATGAAACAAATAGATTAAGGGAGGAGTTATAGTGCAAAAGAGAAATGAAAAATAGTCCAAACTAATTACTTAAAAAAATTAAATATCGTAGACTTATAGACCAAAATACAATTTGAAAATCCTGTAAATTAATTTGCTAAAAAATTAAATAACATAACATGATGGAAAATTGTCAAACAGATTACTGGAAGACTTATAAACCAAAATATAAATAAAAAATAACCCATTTTAAGTAGTTTAAAAATTAGCTATCTTAATATCGATGAAAATGGGGAAAATATATTAATGAAATAGAAATGTAGCAAAATGTATGTTCAAATGGCCGAAGGATAAATGAAAAATTGTCCAGTTTTATTATTTCAAAATTATATACCATAATTTTGAAAAAAAAATGAAGCGAAAATAGATTAATGGAAGAGTTAAAGACCAAAATATAAATCCATTTAAATTTTAATTTTGTTCAAAAATTAGATTCCATATTATTGTGGTAAATGAGCGAAATAGGACAATGGAAGACTTATAGACTAAAATATAAACAAAAAATAGCCCAAATTAATTTAGATTAAAACTTAGACACCCTATTACTGAAGAAAATGTGGGAAATGGATTATTTAAGGATTTATAGTACAATAGCTAAATTAAAAATAGTCCAAATAAAATAATTCAAAAAATAGATATCATAATGTTGTAGAAAACGAATTAAATAGAGTAATGGAAAAGTTATAAACCGAAAGATAAATTAGAAAAAATCCTGTAAATTAATTTGTTCAAATATTAGGTACCATAATATTATGGTAAATGAACCAAATAGATCAATGGAAAACTTAAATGAAACAAATAGATTAAGGGAGGAGTTATAGTGCAAAAGAGAAATGAAAAATAGTCCAAACTAATTACTTAAAAAAATTAAATATCGTAGACTTATAGACCAAAATAAATTTGAAAATCCTGTAAATTAATTTGCTAAAAAATTAAATAACATAACATGATGGAAAATTGTCAAACAGATTAACTGGAAGACTTATAAACCAAAATATAAATAAAAAATAACCCATTTTAAGTAGTTTAAAAATTAGCTACCTTTATCGATGAAAATGGGGAAAATATATTAATGGAAATAGAAATGGAAAATGAAAAAATAGTCCAGTTTTATTAGTTCAAAAATTAGATACCATAATTTTGAAAAAAAATGAAGCAAAAAGAGATTAATGGAAGAGTTATAGACCAAAAGATAAATTAGAAATCCTTTAAATTAATTTGTTCAAAAATTAGATACCATATTATTATGGTAAATGAGCCAAATAGGACAATGGAAGACTTATAGACCAAAATATAAACAAAAAATAGCCCAAATTAATTTAGCTTAAAACTTAGACACCCTTTTATTGAAGAAAATGTGGGAAATGGATTATTTAAGGATTTATAGTACAATAGCTAAATTAAAAATAGTCCAAATTAAATAATTCAAAAAATAGATATCATAATGTTGTAGAAAACGAAGTAAATAGAGTAATGGAAAAGTTATAGACCGAAAGATAAATTAGAAAAAATCCTGTAAATTAATTTGTTCAAATATTAGGTACCATAATATTATGGTAAATGAACCAAATAGATCAATGGAAAACTTAAATGAAACAAATAGATTAAGGGAGGAGTTATAGTGCAAAAGAGAAATGAAAAATAGGCCAAACTAATTACTTAAAAAAATTAAATATCGTAGACTTATAGACCAAAATACAATTTGAAAATCCTGTAAATTAATTTGCTAAAAAATTAAATAACATAACATGATGGAAAATTGTCAAACAGATTACTGGAAGACTTATAAACCAAAATATAAATAAAAAATAACCCATTTTAAGTTTAAAAATTAGTTTAAAAATTAGCGATGAAAATGGGGAAAATATATTAATGGAATAGAAATGTAGCAAAATGTATGTTCAAATGGCCGAAGGATAAATGAAAAATTAGATCCAGATTTAGGACAATGGAAGACTTATAGACAAAATATAAACAAAAAATAGCCCAAATTAATTTAGCTTAAAACTTAGACACCAGTTAAATTAAAAAAAAAATATAGACTTATCCAAAATGTAATTTAATTTGCAAAATAAATAACATGATGGAAAATTGTCAAACAGATTACTGGAAGACTTATAAACCAAAATATAAATAAAAAATAACCCATTTTAAGTAGTTTAAAAATTAGCTATCTTAATATCGATGAAAATGGGGAAAATATATTAATGGAATAGAAATGTAGCAAAATGTATGTTCAAATGGCCGAAGGATAATTGAAAAATAGTCCAGTTTTATTAGTTCAAAAATTAGATACCATAATTTGAAAAAAAAATGAAGCAAAAAGAGATTAATGGAAGAGTTATAGACCAAAAGATAAATTAGAAATCCTTTAAATTAATTTGTTCAAAAATTAGATACCATATTATTGTGGTAAATGAGCCAAATAGGACAATGGAAGACTTATAGACCAAAATATAAACAAAAAATAGCCCAAATTAATTTAGCTTAAAACTTAGACACCCAAAAAATAGATATCATAATGTGAAGAAAATTAAATTAGGTAAATTAATTTGTTTATTAGGTACCATAATATTATTAAATAGATAGTGAAACAACACAATTACTTAAAAAAAAATATCGTAGACTTATAAAAATCCTGTAATTAATTTGCTAAATAACATAACATGATGGAAAATTGTCAAACAGATTACTGGAAGACTTATAAACCAAAATATAAATAAAAAATAACCCATTTTAAGTAGTTTAAAAATTAGCTATCTTAATATCGATGAAAATGGGGAAAATATATTAATGGAATAGAAATGTAGCAAAATGTAATGTTCAAATGGCCGAAGGATAATTGAAAAATAGTCCAGTTTTATTAGTTCAAAAATTAGATACCATAATTTTGAAAAAAAAATGAAGCAAAAAGAGATTAATGGAAGAGTTATAGACCAAAAGATAAATTAGAAATCCTTTAAATTAATTTGTTCAAAAATTAGATACCATATTATTGTGGTAAATGAGCCAAATAGGACAATGGAAGACTTATAGACAAAATATAAACAAAAAATAGCCCAAATTAATTTAGCTTAAAACTTAGACACCCTTTTATTGAAAAGAATAATAGTAGAAGGAAATAGGAAAATATATAAATTAAGGATTAATATAGTGAAACAACAGGCTAAACTTAAATTAAATATAGACAATAGACCAAAAATGAAAATTAACTTATAAAATAAATAACATGATGGAAAATTGTCAAACAGATTACTGGAAGACTTATAAACCAAAATATAAATAAAAAATAACCCATTTTAAGTAGTTTAAAAATTAGCTATCTTAATATCGATGAAAATGGGGAAAATATATTAATGGAATAGAAATGTAGCAAAATGTATGTTCAAATGGCCGAAGGATAATTGAAAAATAGTCCAGTTTTATTAGTTCAAAAATTAGATACCATAATTTGAAAAAAAAATGAAGCAAAAAGAGATTAATGGAAGAGTTATAGACCAAAAGATAAATTAGAAATCCTTAAATTAATTTGTTCAAAAATTAGATACCATATTATTGTGGTAAATGAGCCAAATAGGACAATGGAAGACTTATAGAACAAAATATAAACAAAAAATAGCCCAAATTAATTTAGCTTAAAACTTAGACACCCTTTAATTGAAGTAAATGTAGGGAAATGGATTAATTTAAGGATTAAATATAGATAAATGAAACAACAAAATAGGCTAATTATTAAATTAAATATTAGACTTATAAAATCCTGTAATTAATTGCAAAATAAATAACATGATGGAAAATTGTCAAACAGATTACTGGAAGACTTATAAACCAAAATAAAAATAAAAAATAACCCATTTTAAGTAGTTTAAAAATTAGCTATCTTAATATCGATGAAAATGGGGAAAATATATTAATGGAATAGAAATGTAGCAAAATGTATGTTCAAATGGCCGAAGGATAATTGAAAAATAGTCCAGTTTTATTAGTTCAAAAATTAGATACCATAATTTTGAAAAAAAAATGAAGCAAAAAGAGATTAATGGAAGAGTTATAGACCAAAAGATAAATTAGAAATCCTTAAATTAATTTGTTCAAAAATTAGATACCATATTATTGTGGTAAATGAGCCAAATAGGACAATGGAAGACTTATAGACAAAATATAAACAAAAAATAGCCCAAATTAATTTAGCTTAAAACTTAGACACCCTTTTAATTGAAGAATAATAAGTTATGAGAGAAATGGTAAATTAATTTAAGGATTAAATATAGTGAACAACTATAAATTAAAAAATTAAAATCGTAGTAAAATGAAATTAATTGCAAAATAAATAACATGATGGAAAATTGTCAAACAGATTACTGGAAGACTTATAAACCAAAATATAAATAAAAAATAACCCATTTTAAGTAGTTTAAAAATTAGCTATCTTAATATCGATGAAAATGGGGAAAATATATTAATGGAATAGAAATGTAGCAAAATGTATGTTCAAATGGCCGAAGGATAATTGAAAAATAGTCCAGTTTTATTAGTTCAAAAATTAGATACCATAATTTTGAAAAAAAAATGAAGCAAAAAGAGATTAATGGAAGAGTTATAGACCAAAAGATAAATTAGAAATCCTTTAAATTAATTTGTTCAAAAATTAGATACCATATTATTGTGGTAAATGAGCCAAATAGGACAATGGAAGACTTATAGACCAAAATATAAACAAAAAATAGCCCAAATTAATTTAGCTTAAAACTTAGACACCCTTTTATTGAAAAGTAAATGTAGGGAAAATAGGATATTAATTTAAGGAATTTATAGTAACAACAGGACATAATATTACTTAAAATATAGACTTATCAAAATACAAATGTAATTAATTTGCAAAATAAATAACTTAATGATGGAAAATTGTCAAACAGATTACTGGAAGACTTATAAACCAAAATATAAATAAAAAATAACCCATTTTAAGTAGTTTAAAAATTAGCTATCTTAATATCGATGAAAATGGGGAAAATATATTAATGGAATAGAAATGTAGCAAAATGTATGTTCAAATGGCCGAAGGATAATTGAAAAATAGTCCAGTTTTATTAGTTCAAAAATTAGATACCATAATTTTGAAAAAAAAATGAAGCAAAAAGAGATTAATGGAAGAGTTATAGACCAAAAGATAAATTAGAAATCCTTTAAATTAATTTGTTCAAAAATTAGATACCATATTATTGTGGTAAATGAGCCAAATAGGACAATGGAAGACTTATAGACAAAATATAAACAAAAAATAGCCCAAATTAATTTAGCTTAAAACTTAGACACCCTTATTAATTGAAGTATAATTAGAGAGAAATAGGTAAATTAATTTATTAGGATTAAATATCAATGGAAAAAATGAAACAACAAATAGGCTAATTACTTAAAATTAAATATCGTAGACTTATACCAAATGTAATTAATTTGCAAAATAAATAACATGATGGAAAATTGTCAAACAGATTACTGGAAGACTTATAAACCAAAATATAAATAAAAAATAACCCATTTTAAGTAGTTTAAAAATTAGCTATCTTAATATCGATGAAAATGGGGAAAATATATTAATGGAATAGAAATGTAGCAAAATGTATGTTCAAATGGCCGAAGGATAATTGAAAAATAGTCCAGTTTTATTAGTTCAAAAATTAGATACCATAATTTTGAAAAAAAAATGAAGCAAAAAGAGATTAATGGAAGAGTTATAGACCAAAAGATAAATTAGAAATCCTTAAATTAATTTGTTCAAAAATTAGATACCATATTATTGTGGTAAATGAGCCAAATAGGACAATGGAAGACTTATAGACCAAAATATAAACAAAAAATAGCCCAAATTAATTTAGCTTAAAAAACTTAGACACCCTTTTATTGAAGAAAATGGGGAAATAGGTAAATTAATTTAAGGATATAATATATAACAATAGCTAATTACTTAAAAAATTAAATATCGTAGACTTATAGACCCAAATTGAAAATCCTGTAATTAATTTGCAAAAATAACATGATGGAAAATTGTCAAACAGATTACTGGAAGACTTATAAACCAAAATATAAATAAAAAATAACCCATTTTAAGTAGTTTAAAAATTAGCTATCTTAATATCGATGAAAATGGGGAAAATATATTAATGGAATAGAAATGTAGCAAAATGTATGTTCAAATGGCCGAAGGATAATTGAAAAATAGTCCAGTTTTATTAGTTCAAAAATTAGATACCATAATTTTGAAAAAAAAATGAAGCAAAAAGAGATTAATGGAAGAGTTATAGACCAAAAGATAAATTAGAAATCCTTTAAATTAATTTGTTCAAAAATTAGATACCATATTATTGTGGTAAATGAGCCAAATAGGACAATGGAAGACTTATAGACAAAATATAAACAAAAAATAGCCCAAATTAATTTAGCTTAAAACTTAGACACCCTAGATATCATAATTGAAGTAAATAGTGAGAGAAATGGTAAATTAATTTAAGGATATAAATATAGTACAACAAATAGGCTAATTACTTAAAAAAATATCGTAGACTTATAGACCAAAATACAATTTGAAAATCCTGTAATTAATTTGCAAAATAAATAACATGATGGAAAATTGTCAAACAGATTACTGGAAGACTTATAAACCAAAATATAAATAAAAAATAACCCATTTTAAGTAGTTTAAAAATTAGCTATCTTAATATCGATGAAAATGGGGAAAATATATTAATGGAATAGAAATGTAGCAAAATGTATGTTCAAATGGCCGAAGGATAATTGAAAAATAGTCCAGTTTTATTAGTTCAAAAATTAGATACCATAATTTTGAAAAAAAAATGAAGCAAAAAGAGATTAATGGAAGAGTTATAGACCAAAAGATAAATTAGAAATCCTTTAAATTAATTTGTTCAAAAATTAGATACCATATTATTGTGGTAAATGAGCCAAATAGGACAATGGAAGACTTATAGACAAAATATAAACAAAAAATAGCCCAAATTAATTTAGCTTAAAACTTAGACACCCTTTTATTGAAGAAAATGTGGGAAATGGATTATTTAAGGATTTATAGTACAATAGCTAAATTAAAAATAGTCCAAATTATAATTCAAAAAATAGATATCATAATGTTGCAGAAAACGAAGTAAATAGAGTAATGGAAAAGTTATAGACCGAAAGATAAATTAGAAAAAATCCTGTAAATTAATTTGTTCAAATATTAGGTACCATAATATTATGGTAAATGAACCAAATAGATCAATGGAAAACTTAAATGAAACAAATAGATTAAGGGAGGAGGCAAAAGGAGTCGAGAAATGAAAACATCCTAGAAAATCGTAGATATTTGAAAATCCTGTAATTTAATTTGCTAAAAAATTAAATAACATAACATGATGGAAAATTGTCAAACAGATTACTGGAAGACTTATAAACCAAAATATAAATAAAAAATAACCCATTTTAAGTAGTTTAAAAATTAGCTATCTTAATATCGATGAAAATGGGGAAAATATATTAATGGAATAGAAATGTAGCAAAATGTATGTTCAAATGGCCGAAGGATAATTGAAAAATAGTCCAGTTTTATTAGTTCAAAAATTAGATACCATAATTTTGAAAAAAAAATGAAGCAAAAAGAGATTAATGGAAGAGTTATAGACCAAAAGATAAATTAGAAATCCTTTAAATTAATTTGTTCAAAAATAAGATACCATATTATTGTGGTAAATGAGCCAAATAGGACAATGGAAGACTTATAGAACAAAATATAAACAAAAAATAGCCCAAATTAATTTAGACACCCTTTTATTGAAGAAAATGTGGGAAATGGATTATTTAAGGATTTATAGTACAATAGCTAAATTAAAAATAGTCCAAATGAATAATAAAATAATTCAAAAAATAGATATCATAGTGTTGTAGAAAACGAAGTAAATAGAGTAAGGGAAAAGTTATTAGACCGAGAGATAAATTAAAAAAATCCTGTAAATTAATTTATTCAAATATTAGGTACCATAATATTTATGGTAAATGAACCAAATAGATCAATGGAAAACTTAAATGAAACAAATAGAAAAGCAAAATGTGTTCAATTGGCCGAAGGATAATTGAAAAATATGTCCAAGTTTATAAAAAATTATATACCATAATTTTATGAAAAATAAAATTGGTGGATTATTAGAAATTAGGAAATAGAAATATTATTGAAATTTTGTAGCAAAAAATGAGCCAAAATATAAACAAAAAATAGCCCAAATTAATTTAGCTTAAAACTTAGACACCCTTTTATTGAAGAAAATGTGGAAATGGATTATTTAAGGATTTATAGTACAATAGAATTAAAAATAGTCCAAATTAAATAATTCAAAAAATAGATATCATAATGTTGCAGAAAACGAAGTAAATAGAGTAATGGAAAAGTTATAGACCGAAAGATAAATTAGAAAAAATCCTGTAAATTAATTTGTTCAAATATTAGGTACCATAATATTATGGTAAATGAACCAAATAGATCAATGGAAAACTTAAATGAAACAAATAGATTAAGGGAGGAGTTATAGTGCAAAAGAGAAATGAAAAATAGGCCAAACTAATTACTTAAAAAAATTAAATATCGTAGACTTATAGACCAAAATACAATTTGAAAATCCTGTAAATTAATTTGCTAAAAAATTAAATAACATAACATGATGGAAAATTGTCAAACAGATTACTGGAAGACTTATAAACCAAAATATAAATAAAAAATAACCCATTTAAGTAGTTTAAAAATTAGCTACCTTAATATCGATGAAAATGGGGAAAATATATTAATGGAATAGAAATGTAGCAAAATGTAAGTTCAAATGGCCGAAGGATAATTGAAAAATAGTCCAGTTTTATTAGTTCCAAAATTAGATACCATAATATTGAAAAAAAATGAAGCAAAAAGAGATTAATGGAAGAGTTATAGACCAAAAGATAAATTAGAAATCCTTTAAATTAATTTGTTCAAAAATTAGATACCATATTATTGTGGTAAATGAGCAAATAGGACAATGGAAGACTTATAGACCAAAATATAAAAAAAAAATAGCCCAAATTAATTTAGCTTAAAACTTAGACACCCTATTATTGAAGAAAATGTGGGAAATGGATTATTTAAGGATTTATAGTACAATAGCTAAATTAAAAATAGTCCAAATTTAATAATTCAAAAAATAGATATCATAATGTTGCAGAAAACGAAGTAAATAGAGTAATGGAAAAGTTATAGACCGAAAGATAAATTAGAAAAAATCCTGTAAATTAATTTGTTCAAATATTAGGTACCATAATATTATGGTAAATGAACCAAATAGATCAATGGAAAACTTAAATGAAACAAATAGATTAAGGGAGGAGTTATAGTGCAAAAGAGAAATGAAAAATAGGCCAAACTAATTACTTAAAAAAATTAAATATCGTAGACTTATAGACCAAAATACAATTTGAAAATCCTGTAAATTAATTTGCTAAAAAATTAAATAACATAACATGATGGAAAATTGTCAAACAGATTACTGGAAGACTTATAAACCAAAATATAAATAAAAAATAACCCATTTAAGTAGTTTAAAAATTAGCTACCATATCGATGAAAATGGGGAAAATATATTAATGGAATAGAAATGTAGCAAAATGTAAGTTCAAATGGCCGAAGGATAATTGAAAAATAGTCCAGTTTTATTAGTTCAAAAATTAGATACCATAATATTGAAAAAAAATGAAGCAAAGAGATTAATGGAAGAGTTATAGACCAAAAGATAAATTAGAAATCCTTTAAATTAATTTGTTCAAAAATTAGATACCATATTATTGTGGTAAATGAGCCAAATAGGACAATGGAAGACTTATAGACAAAAATAAAAACAAAAAATAGCCCAAATTAATTTAGCTTAAAACTTAGACACCCTTTATTGAAGAAAATGTGGGAAATGGATTATTTAAGGATTTATAGTACAATAGCTAAATTAAAAATAGTCCAAATTAAATAATTCAAAAAATAGATATCATAATGTTGCAAAACGAAGTAAATAGAGTAATGGAAAAGTTATAGACCGAAAGATAAATTAGAAAAAATCCTGTAAATTAATTTGTTCAAATATTAGGTACCATAATATTATGGTAAATGAACCAAATAGATCAATGGAAAACTTAAATGAAACAAATAGATTAAGGGAGGAGTTATAGTGCAAAAGAGAAATGAAAAATAGGCCAAACTAATTACTTAAAAAAATTAAATATCGTAGACTTATAGACCAAAATACAATTTGAAAATCCTGTAAATTAATTTGCTAAAAAATTAAATAACATAACATGATGGAAAATTGTCAAACAGATTACTGGAAGACTTATAAACCAAAATATAAATAAAAAATAACCCATTTAAGTAGTTTAAAAATTAGCTACCATATCGATGAAAATGGGGAAAATATATTAATGGAATAGAAATGTAGCAAAATGTAAGTTCAAATGGCCGAAGGATAATGAAAAATAGTCCAGTTTTATTAGTTCAAAAATTAGATACCATAATATTGAAAAAAAATGAAGCAAAAGAGATTAATGGAAGAGTTATAGACCAAAAGATAAATTAGAAATCCTTTAAATTAATTTGTTCAAAAATTAGATACCATATTATTGTGGTAAATGAGCAAATAGGACAATGGAAGACTTATAGACAAAATATAAACAAAAAAATAGCCCAAATTAATTTAGCTTAAAACTTAGACACCCTATTATTGAAGAAAATGTGGGAAATGGATTATTTAAGGATTTATAGTACAATAGCTAAATTAAAAATAGTCCAAATTAAATAATTCAAAAAATAGATATCATAATGTTGCAGAAAACGAAGTAAATAGAGTAATGGAAAAGTTATAGACCGAAAGATAAATTAGAAAAAATCCTGTAAATTAATTTGTTCAAATATTAGGTACCATAATATTATGGTAAATGAACCAAATAGATCAATGGAAAACTTAAATGAAACAAATAGATTAAGGGAGGAGTTATAGTGCAAAAGAGAAATGAAAAATAGGCCAAACTAATTACTTAAAAAAATTAAATATCGTAGACTTATAGACCAAAATACAATTTGAAAATCCTGTAAATTAATTTGCTAAAAAATTAAATAACATAACATGATGGAAAATTGTCAAACAGATTACTGGAAGACTTATAAACCAAAATATAAATAAAAAATAACCCATTTTAAGTAGTTTAAAAATTAGCTACCATATCGATGAAAATGGGGAAAATATATTAATGGAATAGAAATGTAGCAAAATGTAAGTTCAAATGGCCGAAGGATAATGAAAAATAGTCCAGTTTTATTAGTTCAAAAATTAGATACCATAATATTGAAAAAAAATGAAGCAAAAGAGATTAATGGAAGAGTTATAGACCAAAAGATAAATTAGAAATCCTTTAAATTAATTTGTTCAAAAATTAGATACCATATTATTGTGGTAAATGAGCAAATAGGACAATGGAAGACTTATAGACAAAATATAAACAAAAAATAGCCCAAATTAATTTAGCTTAAAACTTAGACACCCTATTATTGAAGAAAATGTGGGAAATGGATTATTTAAGGATTTATAGTACAATAGCTAAATTAAAAATAGTCCAAATTAAATAATTCAAAAAATAGATATCATAATGTTGCAGAAAACGAAGTAAATAGAGTAATGGAAAAGTTATAGACCGAAAGATAAATTAGAAAAATCCTGTAAATTAATTTGTTCAAATATTAGGCACCATAATATTATGGTAAATGAACCAAATAGCTCAATGGAAAACTTAAATGAAACAAATAGATTAAGGGAGGAGTTATAGTGCAAAAGAGAAATGAAAAATAGGCCAAACTAATTACTTAAAAAAATTAAATATCGTAGACTTATAGACCAAAATACAATTTGAAAATCCTGTAAATTAATTTGCTAAAAAATTAAATAACATAACATGATGGAAAATTGTCAAACAGATTACTGGAAGACTTATAAACCAAAATATAAATAAAAAATAACCCATTTTAAGTAGTTTAAAAATTAGCTACCATATCGATGAAAATGGGGAAAATATATTAATGGAATAGAAATGTAGCAAAATGTAAGTTCAAATGGCCGAAGGATAATGAAAAATAGTCCAGTTTTATTAGTTCAAAAATTAGATACCATAATATTGAAAAAAAATGAAGCAAAATGAGATTAATGGAAGAGTTATAGACCAAAAGATAAATTAGAAATCCTTTAAATTAATTTGTTCAAAAATTAGATACCATATTATTGTGGTAAATGAGCAAATAGGACAATGGAAGACTTATAGACAAAATATAAACAAAAAATAGCCCAAATTAATTTAGCTTAAAACTTAGACACCCTATTATTGAAGAAAATGTGGGAAATGGATTATTTAAGGATTTATAGTACAATAGCTAAATTAAAAATAGTCCAAATTAAATAATTCAAAAAATAGATATCATAATGTTGCAGAAAACGAAGTAAATAGAGTAATGGAAAAGTTATAGACCGAAAGATAAATTAGAAAAAATCCTGTAAATTAATTTGTTCAAATATTAGGTACCATAATATTATGGTAAATGAACCAAATAGATCAATGGAAAACTTAAATGAAACAAATAGATTAAGGGAGGAGTTATAGTGCAAAAGAGAAATGAAAAATAGGCCAAACTAATTACTTAAAAAAATTAAATATCGTAGACTTATAGACCAAAATACAATTTGAAAATCCTGTAAATTAATTTGCTAAAAAATTAAATAACATAACATGATGGAAAATTGTCAAACAGATTACTGGAAGACTTATAAACCAAAATATAAATAAAAAATAACCCATTTAAGTAGTTTAAAAATTAGCTACCTTAATATCGATGAAAATGGGGAAAATATATTAATGGAATAGAAATGTAGCAAAATGTAAGTTCAAATGGCCGAAGGATAATGAAAAATAGTCCAGTTTTATTAGTTCAAAAATTAGATACCATAATATTGAAAAAAAATGAAGCAAAAGAGATTAATGGAAGAGTTATAAAAAATAAATTAGAAATCCTTTAAATTAATTTGTTCAAAAATTAGATACCATATTATTATGGTAAATGAGCTAAATAGGACAATGGAAGACTTATAGACAAAATATAAACAAAAAAATAGCCCAAATTAATTTAGCTTAAAACTTAGACACCCTATTATTGAAGAAAATGTGGGAAATGGATTATTTAAGGATTTATAGTACAATAGCTAAATTAAAAATAGTCCAAATTAAATAATTCAAAAAATAGATATCATAATGTTGCAGAAAACGAAGTAAATAGAGTAATGGAAAAGTTATAGACCGAAAGATAAATTAGAAAAAATCCTGTAAATTAATTTGTTCAATATTAGGTACCATAATATTATGGTAAATGAACCAAATAGATCAATGGAAAACTTAAATGAAACAAATAGATTAAGGGAGGAGTTATAGTGCAAAAGAGAAATGAAAAATAGGCCAAACTAATTACTTAAAAAAATTAAATATCGTAGACTTATAGACCAAAATACAATTTGAAAATCCTGTAAATTAATTTGCTAAAAAATTAAATAACATAACATGATGGAAAATTGTCAAACAGATTACTGGAAGACTTATAAACCAAAATATAAATAAAAAATAACCCATTTTAAGTAGTTTAAAAATTAGCTACCATATCGATGAAAATGGGGAAAATATATTAATGGAATAGAAATGTAGCAAAATGTAAGTTCAAATGGCCGAAGGATAATGAAAAATAGTCCAGTTTTATTAGTTCAAAAATTTAGATACCATAATATTGAAAAAAAATGAAGCAAAAGAGATTAATGGAAGAGTTATAGACCAAAAGATAAATTAGAAATCCTTTAAATTAATTTGTTCAAAAATTAGATACCATATTATTGTGGTAAATGAGCAAATAGGACAATGGAAGACTTATAGACAAAATATAAACAAAAAATAGCCCAAATTAATTTAGCTTAAAACTTAGACACCCTATTATTGAAGAAAATGGGAAATGGATTATTTAAGGATTTATAGTACAATAGCTAAATTAAAAATAGTCCAAATTAAATAATTCAAAAAATTGATATCATAATGTTGCAGAAAACGAAGTAGAGTAATGGAAAAGTTATAGACCGAAAGATAAATTAGAAAAAGTAAATTAATTTGTTCTAGGTACATAATATTATGGTAAATGAACCAAATAGATGGAAAATAAATGAAACAATAGATTAAGGGAGGAGTTATAGTGCAAAAGAATGAAAAAACAAACTAATTACTTAAAAAAAAAATATCGTAGACTTATAGAAAAAAAAAAAAAATTGAATGATGGAAAATTCAAACAGATTACTGGAAGACTTATAAACCAAAATATAAATAAAAAATAACCCATTTTAAGTAGTTTAAAAATTAGCTACCATATCGATGAAAATGGGGAAAATATATTAATGGAATAGAAATGTAGCAAAATGTAAGTTCAAATGGCCGAAGGATAATTGAAAAATAGTCCAGTTTATTAGTTCAAAAATTAGATACCATAATATTGAAAAAAAATGAAGCAAAAAGAGATTAATGGAAGAGTTATAGACCAAAAGATAAATTAGAAATCCTTTAAATTAATTTGTTCAAAAATTAGATACCATATTATTGTGGTAAATGAGCAAATAGGACAATGGAAGACTTATAGACAAAATATAAACAAAAAATAGCCCAAATTAATTTAGCTTAAAACTTAGACACCCTATTATTGAAGAAAATGTGGGAAATGGATTATTTAAGGATTTATAGTACAATAGCTAAATTAAAAATAGTCCAAATTAAATAATTCAAAAAATAGATATCATAATGTTGCAGAAAACGAAGTAAATAGAGTAATGGAAAAGTTATAGACCGAAAGATAAATTAGAAAAATCCTGTAAATTAATTTGTTCAAATATTAGGTACCATAATATTATGGTAAATGAACCAAATAGATCAATGGAAAACTTAAATGAAACAAATAGATTAAGGGAGGAGTTATAGTGCAAAAGAGAAATGAAAAATAGGCCAAACTAATTACTTAAAAAAATTAAATATCGTAGACTTATAGACCAAAATACAATTTGAAAATCCTGTAAATTAATTTGCTAAAAAATTAAATAACATAACATGATGGAAAATTGTCAAACAGATTACTGGAAGACTTATAAACCAAAATATAAATAAAAAATAACCCATTTTAAGTAGTTTAAAAATTAGCTACCTTAATATCGATGAAAATGGGGAAAATATATTAATGGAATAGAAATGTAGCAAAATGTAAGTTCAAATGGCCGAAGGATAATTGAAAAATAGTCCAGTTTTATTAGTTCAAAAATTAGATACCATAATATTGAAAAAAAAATGAAGCAAAAGAGATTAATGGAAGAGTTATAGACCAAAAGATAAATTAGAAATCCTTTAAATTAATTTGTTCAAAAATTAGATACCATATTATTGTGGTAAATGAGCAAATAGGACAATGGAAGACTTATAGACAAAATATAAACAAAAAATAGCCCAAATTAATTTAGCTTAAAACTTAGACACCCTATTATTGAAGAAAATGTGGGAAATGGATTATTTAAGGATTTATAGTACAATAGCTAAATTAAAAATAGTCCAAATTAAATAATTCAAAAAATAGATATCATAATGTTGCAGAAAACGAAGTAAATAGAGTAATGGAAAAGTTATAGACCGAAAGATAAATTAGAAAAATCCTGTAAATTAATTTGTTCAAATATTAGGTACCATAATATTATGGTAAATGAACCAAATAGATCAATGGAAAACTTAAATGAAACAAATAGATTAAGGGAGGAGTTATAGTGCAAAAGAGAAATGAAAAATAGGCCAAACTAATTACTTAAAAAAATTAAATATCGTAGACTTATAGACCAAAATACAATTTGAAAATCCTGTAAATTAATTTGCTAAAAAATTAAATAACATAACATGATGGAAAATTGTCAAACAGATTACTGGAAGACTTATAACCAAAATATAAATAAAAAATAACCCATTTTAAGTAGTTTAAAAATTAGCTACCTTAATATCGATGAAAATGGGGAAAATATATTAATGGAATAGAAATGTAGCAAAATGTAAGTTCAAATGGCCGAAGGATAATTGAAAAATAGTCCAGTTTTATTAGTTCAAAAATTAGATACCATAATATTGAAAAAAAATGAAGCAAAAGAGATTAATGGAAGAGTTATAGACCAAAAGATAAATTAGAAATCCTTTAAATTAATTTGTTCAAAAATTAGATACCATATTATTGTGGTAAATGAGCAAATAGGACAATGGAAGACTTATAGACAAAATATAAAAAAAAATAGCCCAAATTAATTTAGCTTAAAACTTAGACACCCTATTATTGAAGAAAATGTGGGAAATGGATTATTTAAGGATTTATAGTACAATAGCTAAATTTAAAAATAGTCCAAATTAAATAATTCAAAAAATAGATATCATAATGTTGCAGAAAACGAAGTAAATAGAGTAATGGAAAAGTTATAGACCGAAAGATAAATTAGAAAAAATCCTGTAAATTAATTTGTTCAAATATTAGGTACCATAATATTATGGTAAATGAACCAAATAGATCAATGGAAAACTTAAATGAAACAAATAGATTAAGGGAGGAGTTATAGTGCAAAAGAGAAATGAAAAATAGGCCAAACTAATTACTTAAAAAAATTAAATATCGTAGACTTATAGACCAAAATACAATTTGAAAATCCTGTAAATTAATTTGCTAAAAAATTAAATAACATAACATGATGGAAAATTGTCAAACAGATTACTGGAAGACTTATAAACCAAAATATAAATAAAAAATAACCCATTTTAAGTAGTTTAAAAATTAGCTACCTTAATATCGATGAAAATGGGGAAAATATATTAATGGAATAGAAATGTAGCAAAATGTAAGTTCAAATGGCCGAAGGATAATGAAAAATAGTCCAGTTTTATTAGTTCAAAAATTAGATACCATAATATTGAAAAAAAATGAAGCAAAAGAGATTAATGGAAGAGTTATAGACCAAAAGATAAATTAGAAATCCTTTAAATTAATTTGTTCAAAAATTAGATACCATATTATTATGGTAAATGAGCAAATAGGACAATGGAAGACTTATAGACAAAATATAAACAAAAAATAGCCCAAATTAATTTAGCTTAAAACTTAGACACCCTATTATTGAAGAAAATGTGGGAAATGGATTATTTAAGGATTTATAGTACAATAGCTAAATTAAAAATAGTCCAAATTAAATAATTCAAAAAATAGATATCATAATGTTGCAGAAAACGAAGTAAATAGAGTAATGGAAAAGTTATAGACCGAAAGATAAATTAAAAAATCCTGTAAATTAATTTGTTCAAATATTAGGTACCATAATATTATGGTAAATGAACCAAATAGATCAATGGAAAACTTAAATGAAACAAATAGATTAAGGGAGGAGTTATAGTGCAAAAGAGAAATGAAAAATAGGCCAAACTAATTACTTAAAAAAATTAAATATCGTAGACTTATAGACCAAAATACAATTTGAAAATCCTGTAAATTAATTTGCTAAAAAATTAAATAACATAACATGATGGAAAATTGTCAAACAGATTACTGGAAGACTTATAAACCAAAATATAAATAAAAAATAACCCATTTTAAGTAGTTTAAAAATTAGCTACCTTAATATCGATGAAAATGGGGAAAATATATTAATGGAATAGAAATGTAGCAAAATGTAAGTTCAAATGGCCGAAGGATAATTGAAAAATAGTCCAGTTTTATTAGTTCAAAAATTAGATACCATAATATTGAAAAAAAATGAAGCAAAAGAGATTAATGGAAGAGTTATAGACCAAAAGATAAATTAGAAATCCTTTAAATTAATTTGTTCAAAAATTAGATACCATATTATTATGGTAAATGAGCAAATAGGACAATGGAAGACTTATAGACCAAAATATAAAAAAAAATACCCCAAATTAATTTAGCTTAAAACTTAGACACCCTATTATTGAAGAAAATGTGGGAAATGGATTATTTAAGGATTTATAGTACAATAGCTAAATTAAAAATAGTCCAAATTAAATAATTCAAAAAATAGATATCATAATGTTGCAGAAAACGAAGTAAATAGAGTAATGGAAAAGTTATAGACCGAAAGATAAATTAGAAAAAATCCTGTAAATTAATTTGTTCAAATATTAGGTACCATAATATTATGGTAAATGAACCAAATAGATCAATGGAAAACTTAAATGAAACAAATAGATTAAGGGAGGAGTTATAGTGCAAAAGAGAAATGAAAAATAGGCCAAACTAATTACTTAAAAAAATTAAATATCGTAGACTTATAGACCAAAATACAATTTGAAAATCCTGTAAATTAATTTGCTAAAAAATTAAATAACATAACATGATGGAAAATTGTCAAACAGATTACTGGAAGACTTATAAACCAAAATATAAATAAAAAATAACCCATTTTAAGTAGTTTAAAAATTAGCTACCTTAATATCGATGAAAATGGGGAAAATATATTAATGGAATAGAAATGTAGCAAAATGTAAGTTCAAATGGCCGAAGGATAATTGAAAAATAGTCCAGTTTTATTAGTTCAAAAATTAGATACCATAATATTGAAAAAAATGAAGCAAAAGAGATTAATGGAAGAGTTATAGACCAAAAGATAAATTAGAAATCCTTTAAATTAATTTGTTCAAAAATTAGATACCATATTATTGTGGTAAATGAGCCAAATAGGAATGGAAGACTTATAGACCAAAATATAAACAAAAATAGCCAAATTAATTTAGCTTAAAACTTAGACACCCTATTATTGAAGAAAATGTGGGAAATGGATTATTTAAGGATTTATAGTACAATAGCTAAATTAAAAATAGTCCAAATTAAATAATTCAAAAAATAGATATCATAATGTTGCAGAAAACGAAGTAAATAGAGTAATGGAAAAGTTATAGACCGAAAGATAAATTAGAAAAAATCCTGTAAATTAATTTGTTCAAATATTAGGTACCATAATATTATGGTAAATGAACCAAATAGATCAATGGAAAACTTAAATGAAACAAATAGATTAAGGGAGGAGTTATAGTGCAAAAGAGAAATGAAAAATAGGCCAAACTAATTACTTAAAAAAATTAAATATCGTAGACTTATAGACCAAAATAAAAAAAAATAAAAAAAAAATAACCCATTTTAAGTAGTTTAAAAATTAGCTACCTTAATATCGATGAAAATGGGGAAAATATATTAATGGAATAGAAATGTTGTTCAATGGCCGAAGGATAATTGAAAAATAGTCCAGTTTTATTAGTTCAAAAATTAGATACCATAATATTGAAAAAAAAATGAAGCAAAAGAGATTAATGGAAGAGTTATAGACCAAAAGATAAATTAGAAATCCTTTAAATTAATTTGTTCAAAAATTAGATACCATATTATTGTGGTAAATGAGCCAAATAGGACAATGGAAGACTTATAGACCAAAATATAAACAAAAAAATAGCCCAAATTAATTTAGCTTAAAACTTAGACACCCTATTATTGAAGAAAATGTGGGAAATGGATTATTTAAGGATTTATAGTACAATAGCTAAATTAAAAATAGTCCAAATTAAATAATTCAAAAAATAGATATCATAATGTTGCAGAAAACGAAGTAAATAGAGTAATGGAAAAGTTATAGACCGAAAGATAAATTAGAAAAAATCCTGTAAATTAATTTGTTCAAATATTAGGTACCATAATATTATGGTAAATGAACCAAATAGATCAATGGAAAACTTAAATGAAACAAATAGATTAAGGGAGGAGTTATAGTGCAAAAGAGAAATGAAAAATAGGCCAAACTAATTACTTAAAAAAATTAAATATCGTAGACTTATAGACCAAAATACAATTTGAAAATCCTGTAAATTAATTTGCTAAAAAATTAAATAACATAACATGATGGAAAATTGTCAAACAGATTACTGGAAGACTTATAAACCAAAATATAAATAAAAAATAACCCCCCCAAACCCCGGTCGCGCGATGAAAATGGGGAAAATATATTAATGGAATAGAAATGTAGCAAAATGTAAGTTCAAATGGCCGAAGGATAATTGAAAAATAGTCCAGTTTTATTAGTTCAAAAATTAGATACCATAATATTGAAAAAAAATGAAGCAAAAAGAGATTAATGGAAGAGTTATAGACCAAAAGATAAATTAGAAATCCTTTAAATTAATTTGTTCAAAAATTAGATACCATATTATTATGGTAAATGAGCCAAATAGGACAATGGAAGACTTATAGACCAAAATATAAACAAAAAATAGCCCAAATTAATTTAGCTTAAAACTTAGACACCCTATTATTGAAGAAAATGTGGGAAATGGATTATTTAAGGATTTATAGTACAATAGCTAAATTAAAAATAGTCCAAATTAAATAATTCAAAAAATAGATATCATAATGTTGCAGAAAACGAAGTAAATAGAGTAATGGAAAAGTTATAGACCGAAAGATAAATTAGAAAAAATCCTGTAAATTAATTTGTTCAAATATTAGGTACCATAATATTATGGTAAATGAACCAAATAGATCAATGGAAAACTTAAATGAAACAAATAGATTAAGGGAGGAGTTATAGTGCAAAAGAGAAATGAAAAATAGCCAAACTAATTACTTAAAAAAATTAAATATCGTAGACTTATAGACCAAAATACAATTTGAAAATCCTGTAAATTAATTTGCTAAAAAATTAAATAACATAACATGATGGAAAATTGTCAAACAGATTACTGGAAGACTTATAAACCAAAATATAAATAAAAAATAACCCATTTAAGTAGTTTAAAAATTAGCTACCTTTATCGATGAAAATGGGGAAAATATATTAATGGAATAGAAATGTAGCAAAATGTAATTCAAATGGCCGAAGGATAAATGAAAAATAGTCCAGTTTTATTAGTTCAAAAATTAGATACCATAATATTGAAAAAAAATGAAGCAAAGAGATTAATGGAAGAGTTATAGACCAAAAGATAAATTAGAAATCCTTTAAATTAATTTGTTCAAAAATTAGATACCATATTATTTGGTAAATGAGCAAATAGGACAATGGAAGACTTATAGACCAAAATATAAACAAAAAATAGCCCAAATTAATTTAGCTTAAAACTTAGACACCCTATTATTGAAGAAAATGTGGGAAATGGATTATTTAAGGATTTATAGTACAATAGCTAAATTAAAAATAGTCCAAATTAAATAATTCAAAAAATAGATATCATAATGTTGCAGAAAACGAAGTAAATAGAGTAATGGAAAAGTTATAGACCGAAAGATAAATTAGAAAAAATCCTGTAAATTAATTTGTTCAAATATTAGGTACCATAATATTATGGTAAATGAACCAAATAGATCAATGGAAAACTTAAATGAAACAAATAGATTAAGGGAGGAGTTATAGTGCAAAAGAGAAATGAAAAATAGGCCAAACTAATTACTTAAAAAAATTAAATATCGTAGACTTATAGACCAAAATACAATTTGAAAATCCTGTAAATTAATTTGCTAAAAAATTAAATAACATAACATGATGGAAAATTGTCAAACAGATTACTGGAAGACTTATAAACCAAAATATAAATAAAAAATAACCCATTTTAAGTAGTTTAAAAATTAGCTACCTTAATATCGATGAAAATGGGGAAAATATATTAATGGAATAGAAATGTAGCAAAATGTAATGTTCAAATGGCCGAAGGATAATTGAAAAATAGTCCAGTTTTATTAGTTCAAAAATTAGATACCATAATATTGAAAAAAAATGAAGCAAAAGAGATTAATGGAAGAGTTATAGACCAAAAGATAAATTAGAAATCCTTTAAATTAATTTGTTCAAAAATTAGATACCATATTTTGGTAAATGAGAAATAGGACAATGGAAGACTTATAGACAAAATATAAACAAAAAATAGCCCAAATTAATTTAGCTTAAAACTTAGACACCCTATTATTGAAGAAAATGTGGGAAATGGATTATTTAAGGATTTATAGTACAATAGCTAAATTAAAAATAGTCCAAATTAAATAATTCAAAAAAATGATATCATAATGTTGCAGAAAACGAAGTAAATAGAGTAATGGAAAAGTTATAGACCGAAAGATAAATTAGAAAAAATCCTGTAAATTAATTTGTTCAAATATTAGGCACCATAATATTATGGTAAATGAACCAAATAGATCAATGGAAAACTTAAATGAAACAAATAGATTAAGGGAGGAGTTATAGTGCAAAAGAGAAATGAAAAATAGGCCAAACTAATTACTTAAAAAAATTAAATATCGTAGACTTATAGACCAAAATACAATTTGAAAATCCTGTAAATTAATTTGCTAAAAAATTAAATAACATAACATGATGGAAAATTGTCAAACAGATTACTGGAAGACTTATAAACCAAAATATAAATAAAAAATAACCCAATTTAAGTAGTTTAAAAATTAGCTACCTTAATATCGATGAAAATGGGGAAAATATATTAATGGAATAGAAATGTAGCAAAATGTAAGTTCAAATGGCCGAAGGATAATGAAAAATAGTCCAGTTTTATTAGTTCAAAAATTAGATACCATAATATTGAAAAAAAATGAAGCAAAAGAGATTAATGGAAGAGTTATAGACCAAAAGATAAATTAGAAATCCTTTAAATTAATTTGTTCAAAAATTAGATACCATATTATTATGGTAAATGAGCAAATAGGACAATGGAAGACTTATAGACCAAAATATAAAAAAAAATAGCCCAAATTAATTTAGCTTAAAACTTAGACACCCTATTGAAGAAAATGTGGGAAATGGATTATTTAAGGATTTATAGTACAATAGCTAAATTAAAAATAGTCCAAATTAAATAATTCAAAAAATAGATATCATAATGTTGCAGAAAACGAAGTAAATAGAGTAATGGAAAAGTTATAGACCGAAAGATAAATTAGAAAAAATCCTGTAAATTAATTTGTTCAAATATTAGGTACCATAATATTATGGTAAATGAACCAAATAGATCAATGGAAAACTTAAATGAAACAAATAGATTAAGGGAGGAGTTATAGTGCAAAAGAGAAATGAAAAATAGCCAAACTAATTACTTAAAAAAATTAAATATCGTAGACTTATAGACCAAAATACAATTTGAAAATCCTGTAAATTAATTTGCTAAAAAATTAAATAACATAACATGATGGAAAATTGTCAAACAGATTACTGGAAGACTTATAAACCAAAATATAAATAAAAAATAACCCATTTTAAGTAGTTTAAAAATTAGCTACCTTAATATCGATGAAAATGGGAAAATATATTAATGGAATAGAAATGTAGCAAAATGTAAGTTCAAATGGCCGAAGGATAATTGAAAAATAGTCCAGTTTTATTAGTTCAAAAATTAGATACCATAATATTGAAAAAAAATGAAGCAAAAAGAGATTAATGGAAGAGTTATAGACCAAAAGATAAATTAGAAATCCTTTAAATTAATTTGTTCAAAAATTAGATACCATATTATTATGGTAAATGAGCAAATAGGACAATGGAAGACTTATAGACCAAAATATAAACAAAAAATAGCCCAAATTAATTTAGCTTAAAACTTAGACACCCTATTATTGAAGAAAATGTGGGAAATGGATTATTTAAGGATTTATAGTACAATAGCTAAATTAAAAATAGCCAAATTAAATAATTCAAAAAAAGATATCATAATGTTGCAGAAAACGAAGTAAATAGAGTAATGGAAAAGTTATAGACCGAAAGATAAATTAGAAAAATCCTGTAAATTAATTTGTTCAAATATTAGGCACCATAATATTATGGTAAATGAACCAAATAGATCAATGGAAAACTTAAATGAAACAAATAGATTAAGGGAGGAGTTATAGTGCAAAAGAGAAATGAAAAATAGGCCAAACTAATTACTTAAAAAAATTAAATATCGTAGACTTATAGACCAAAATACAATTTGAAAATCCTGTAAATTAATTTGCTAAAAAATTAAATAACATAACATGATGGAAAATTGTCAAACAGATTACTGGAAGACTTATAAACCAAAATATAAATAAAAAAATAACCCATTTAAGTAGTTTAAAAATTAGCTACCTTAATATCGATGAAAATGGGGAAAATATATTAATGGAATAGAAATGTAGCAAAATGTAAGTTCAAATGGCCGAAGGATAATTGAAAAATAGTCCAGTTTTATTAGTTCAAAAATTAGATACCATAATATTGAAAAAAAAATGAAGCAAAAAGAGATTAATGGAAGAGTTATAGACCAAAAGATAAATTAGAAATCCTTTAAATTAATTTGTTCAAAAATTAGATACCATATTATTATGGTAAATGAGCCAAATAGGACAATGGAAGACTTATAGACAAAATATAAAAAAAAATAGCCCAAATTAATTTAGCTTAAAACTTAGACACCCTATTATTGAAGAAAATGTGGGAAATGGATTATTTAAGGATTTATAGTACAATAGCTAAATTAAAAATAGTCCAAATTAAATAATTCAAAAAATAGATATCATAATGTTGCAGAAAACGAAGTAAATAGAGTAATGGAAAAGTTATAGACCGAAAGATAAATTAGAAAAAATCCTGTAAATTAATTTGTTCAAATATTAGGTACCATAATATTATGGTAAATGAACCAAATAGATCAATGGAAAACTTAAATGAAACAAATAGATTAAGGGAGGAGTTATAGTGCAAAAGAGAAATGAAAAATAGGCCAAACTAATTACTTAAAAAAATTAAATATCGTAGACTTATAGACCAAAATACAATTTGAAAATCCTGTAAATTAATTTGCTAAAAAATTAAATAACATAACATGATGGAAAATTGTCAAACAGATTACTGGAAGACTTATAAACCAAAATATAAATAAAAAATAACCCATTTTAAGTAGTTTAAAAATTAGCTACCTTAATATCGATGAAAATGGGGAAAATATATTAATGGAATAGAAATGTAGCAAAATGTAAGTTCAAATGGCCGAAGGATAATTGAAAAATAGTCCAGTTTTATTAGTTCAAAAATTAGATACCATAATATTGAAAAAAAAATGAAGCAAAAGAGATTAATGGAAGAGTTATAGACCAAAAGATAAATTAGAAATCCTTTAAATTAATTTGTTCAAAAATTAGATACCATATTATTATGGTAAATGAGCCAAATAGGACAATGGAAGACTTATAGACCAAAATATAAACAAAAAATAGCCCAAATTAATTTAGCTTAAAACTTAGACACCCTATTATTGAAGAAAATGTGGGAAATGGATTATTTAAGGATTTATAGTACAATAGCTAAATTAAAAATAGTCCAAATTAAATAATTCAAAAAATAGATATCATAATGTTGCAGAAAACGAAGTAAATAGAGTAATGGAAAAGTTATAGACCGAAAGATAAATTAGAAAAAATCCTGTAAATTAATTTGTTCAAATATTAGGTACCATAATATTATGGTAAATGAACCAAATAGATCAATGGAAAACTTAAATGAAACAAATAGATTAAGGGGAGTTATAGTGCAAAAGAGAAATGAAAAATAGGCCAAACTAATTACTTAAAAAAATTAAATATCGTAGACTTATAGACCAAAATACAATTTGAAAATCCTGTAAATTAATTTGCTAAAAAATTAAATAACATAACATGATGGAAAATTGTCAAACAGATTACTGGAAGACTTATAAACCAAAATATAAATAAAAAATAACCCATTTTAAGTAGTTTAAAAATTAGCTACCTTAATATCGATGAAAATGGGGAAAATATATTAATGGAATAGAAATGTAGCAAAATGTAAGTTCAAATGGCCGAAGGATAATTGAAAAATAGTCCAGTTTTATTAGTTCAAAAATTAGATACCATAATATTGAAAAAAAAATGAAGCAAAAGAGATTAATGGAAGAGTTATAGACCAAAAGATAAATTAAAATCCTTTAAATTAATTTTTTCAAAAATTAGATACCATATTATTATGGTAAATGAGCCAAATAGGACAATGGAAGACTTATAGACCAAAATATAAAAAAAAATAGCCCAAATTAATTTAGCTTAAAACTTAGACACCCTATTATTGAAGAAAATGTGGGAAATGGATTATTTAAGGATTTATAGTACAATAGCTAAATTAAAAATAGTCCAAATTAAATAATTCAAAAAATAGATATCATAATGTTGCAGAAAACGAAGTAAATAGAGTAATGGAAAAGTTATAGACCGAAAGATAAATTAGAAAAAATCCTGTAAATTAATTTGTTCAAATATTAGGCACCATAATATTATGGTAAATGAACCAAATAGCTCAATGGAAAACTTAAATGAAACAAATAGATTAAGGGAGGAGTTATAGTGCAAAAGAGAAATGAAAAATAGCCAAACTAATTACTTAAAAAAATTAAATATCGTAGACTTATAGACCAAAATACAATTTGAAAATCCTGTAAATTAATTTGCTAAAAAATTAAATAACATAACATGATGGAAAATTGTCAAACAGATTACTGGAAGACTTATAAACCAAAATATAAATAAAAAATAACCCATTTAAGTAGTTTAAAAATTAGCTACCTTAATATCGATGAAAATGGGGAAAATATATTAATGGAATAGAAATGTAGCAAAATGTAAGTTCAAATGGCCGAAGGATAATGAAAAATAGTCCAGTTTTATTAGTTCAAAAATTAGATACCATAATATTGAAAAAAAAATGAAGCAAAGAGATTAATGGAAGAGTTATAGACCAAAAAGATAAATTAGAAATCCTTTAAATTAATTTGTTCAAAAATTAGATACCATATTATTGTGGTAAATGAGCCAAATACAATGGAAGACTTATAGACCAAAATATAAACAAAAAATAGCCCAAATTAATTTAGCTTAAAACTTAGACACCTATTATTGAAGAAAATGTGGGAAATGGATTATTTAAGGATTTATAGTACAATAGCTAAATTAAAAATAGTCCAAATTAAATAATTCAAAAAATTAGATATCATAATGTTGCAGAAAACGAAGTAAATAGAGTAATGGAAAAGTTATAGACCGAAAGATAAATTAGAAAAAATCCTGTAAATTAATTTGTTCAAATATTAGGCACCATAATATTATGGTAAATGAACCAAATAGATCAATGGAAAACTTAAATGAAACAAATAGATTAAGGGAGGAGTTATAGTGCAAAAGAGAAATGAAAAATAGGCCAAACTAATTACTTAAAAAAATTAAATATCGTAGACTTATAGACCAAAATACAATTTGAAAATCCTGTAAATTAATTTGCTAAAAAATTAAATAACATAACATGATGGAAAATTGTCAAACAGATTACTGGAAGACTTATAAACCAAAATATAAAAAAAAATAACCCATTTTAAGTAGTTTAAAAATTAGCTACCTTAATATCGATGAAAATGGGGAAAATATATTAATGGAATAGAAATGTAGCAAAATGTAAGTTCAAATGGCCGAAGGATAATTGAAAAATAGTCCAGTTTTATTAGTTCAAAAATTAGATACCATAATATTGAAAAAAAAATGAAGCAAAAGAGATTAATGGAAGAGTTATAGACCAAAAGATAAATTAGAAATCCTTTAAATTAATTTGTTCAAAAATTAGATACCATATTATTATGGTAAATGAGCCAAATAGGACAATGGAAGACTTATAGACCAAAATATAAAAAAAAATAGCCCAAATTAATTTAGCTTAAAACTTAGACACCCTATTATTGAAGAAAATGTGGGAAATGGATTATTTAAGGATTTATAGTACAATAGCTAAATTAAAAATAGTCCAAATTAAATAATTCAAAAAATAGATATCATAATGTTGCAGAAAACGAAGTAAATAGAGTAATGGAAAAGTTATAGACCGAAAGATAAATTAGAAAAAATCCTGTAAATTAATTTGTTCAAATATTAGGTACCATAATATTATGGTAAATGAACCAAATAGATCAATGGAAAACTTAAATGAAACAAATAGATTAAGGGAGGAGTTATAGTGCAAAAGAGAAATGAAAAATAGGCCAAACTAATTACTTAAAAAAATTAAATATCGTAGACTTATAGACCAAAATACAATTTGAAAATCCTGTAAATTAATTTGCTAAAAAATTAAATAACATAACATGATGGAAAATTGTCAAACAGATTACTGGAAGACTTATAAACCAAAATATAAATAAAAAATAACCCATTTAAGTAGTTTAAAAATTAGCTACCTTAATATCGATGAAAATGGGGAAAATATATTAATGGAATAGAAATGTAGCAAAATGTAAGTTCAAATGGCCGAAGGATAATGAAAAATAGTCCAAATTTATTAGTTCAAAAATTAGATACCATAATATTGAAAAAAAATGAAGCAAAATGAGATTAATGGAAGAGTTATAGACCAAAAGATAAATTAGAAATCCTTTAAATTAATTTGTTCAAAAATTAGATACCATATTATTATGGTAAATGAGCAAATAGGACAATGGAAGACTTATAGACAAAATATAAAAAAAAATAGCCCAAATTAATTTAGCTTAAAACTTAGACACCCTATTATTGAAGAAAATGTGGGAAATGGATTATTTAAGGATTTATAGTACAATAGCTAAATTAAAAATAGTCCAAATTAAATAATTCAAAAAATTGATATCATAATGTTGCAGAAAACGAAGTAAATAGAGTAATGGAAAAGTTATAGACCGAAAGATAAATTAGAAAAATCCTGTAAATTAATTTGTTCAAATATTAGGCACCATAATATTATGGTAAATGAACCAAATAGCTCAATGGAAAACTTAAATGAAACAAATAGATTAAGGGAGGAGTTATAGTGCAAAAGAGAAATGAAAAATAGGCCAAACTAATTACTTAAAAAAATTAAATATCGTAGACTTATAGACCAAAATACAATTTGAAAATCCTGTAAATTAATTTGCTAAAAAATTAAATAACATAACATGATGGAAAATTGTCAAACAGATTACTGGAAGACTTATAAACCAAAATATAAATAAAAAATAACCCATTTTAAGTAGTTTAAAAATTAGCTACCTTAATATCGATGAAAATGGGGAAAATATATTAATGGAATAGAAATGTAGCAAAATGTAAGTTCAAATGGCCGAAGGATAATTGAAAAATAGTCCAGTTTTATTAGTTAAAAATTAGATACCATAATATTGAAAAAAAATGAAGCAAAAGAGATTAATGGAAGAGTTATAGACCAAAAGATAAATTAGAAATCCTTTAAATTAATTTGTTCAAAAATTAGATACCATATTATTGGTAAATGAGCAAATAGGACAATGGAAGACTTATAGACCAAAATATAAACAAAAAATAGCCCGAATTAATTTAGCTTAAAACTTAGACACCCTATTATTGAAGAAAATGTGGGAAATGGATTATTTAAGGATTTATAGTACAATAGCTAAATTAAAAATAGTCCAAATTAAATAATTCAAAAAAATGATATCATAATGTTGCAGAAAACGAAGTAAATAGAGTAATGGAAAAGTTATAGACCGAAAGATAAATTAGAAAAAATCCTGTAAATTAATTTGTTCAAATATTAGGTACCATAATATTATGGTAAATGAACCAAATAGCTCAATGGAAAACTTAAATGAAACAAATAGATTAAGGGAGGAGTTATAGTGCAAAAGAGAAATGAAAAATAGGCCAAACTAATTACTTAAAAAAATTAAATATCGTAGACTTATAGACCAAAATACAATTTGAAAATCCTGTAAATTAATTTGCTAAAAAATTAAATAACATAACATGATGGAAAATTGTCAAACAGATTACTGGAAGACTTATAAACCAAAATATAAATAAAAAATAACCCATTTTAAGTAGTTTAAAAATTAGCTACCTTAATATCGATGAAAATGGGGAAAATATATTAATGGAATAGAAATGTAGCAAAATGTAAGTTCAAATGGCCGAAGGATAATTGAAAAATAGTCCAGTTTTATTAGTTCAAAAATTAGATACCATAATATTGAAAAAAAATGAAGCAAAAGAGATTAATGGAAGAGTTATAGAACAAAAAATAAAAAAATTTATAATTGTTCAAAAATTAGATACCATATTATGGTAAATGAGCAAATAAAAGGAAGACTTATAGACCAAAATATAACAAAAAATAGCCCAAATTAATTTAGCTTAAAAACTTAGACACCCTATTATTGAAGAAAATGTGGGAAATGGATTATTTTAAGGATTTATAGTACAATAGCTAAATTAAAAATAGTCCAAATTAAATAATTCAAAAAATAGATATCATAATGTTGCAGAAAACGAAGTAAATAGAGTAATGGAAAAGTTATAGACCGAAAGATAAATTAGAAAAATCCTGTAAATTAATTTGTTCAAATATTAGGCACCATAATATTATGGTAAATGAACCAAATAGCTCAATGGAAAACTTAAATGAAACAAATAGATTAAGGGAGGAGTTATAGTGCAAAAGAGAAATGAAAAATAGGCCAAACTAATTACTTAAAAAAATTAAATATCGTAGACTTATAGACCAAAATACAATTTGAAAATCCTGTAAATTAATTTGCTAAAAAATTAAATAACATAACATGATGGAAAATTGTCAAACAGATTACTGGAAGACTTATAAACCAAAATATAAATAAAAAATAACCCAATTTAAGTAGTTTAAAAATTAGCTACCTTAATATCGATGAAAATGGGGAAAATATATTAATGGAATAGAAATGTAGCAAAATGTAAGTTCAAATGGCCGAAGGATAATTGAAAAATAGTCCAGTTTTATTAGTTCAAAAATTAGATACCATAATATTGAAAAAAAAATGAAGCAAAGAGATTAATGGAAGAGTTATAGACCAAAAGATAAATTAAAATCCTTTAAATTAATTTGTTCAAAAATTAGATACCATATTATTATGGTAAATGAGCCAAATAGGACAATGGAAGACTTATAGACCAAAATATAAACAAAAAATAGCCCAAATTAATTTAGCTTAAAACTTAGACACCCTATTATTGAAGAAAATGTGGGAAATGGATTATTTAAGGATTTATAGTACAATAGCTAAATTAAAAATAGCCAAATTAAATAATTCAAAAAATAGATATCATAATGTTGCAGAAAACGAAGTAAATAGAGTAATGGAAAAGTTATAGACCGAAAGATAAATTAGAAAAAATCCTGTAAATTAATTTGTTCAAATATTAGGCACCATAATATTATGGTAAATGAACCAAATAGCTCAATGGAAAACTTAAATGAAACAAATAGATTAAGGGAGGAGTTATAGTGCAAAAGAGAAATGAAAAATAGGCCAAACTAATTACTTAAAAAAATTAAATATCGTAGACTTATAGACCAAAATACAATTTGAAAATCCTGTAAATTAATTTGCTAAAAAATTAAATAACATAACATGATGGAAAATTGTCAAACAGATTACTGGAAGACTTATAAACCAAAATATAAATAAAAAATAACCCATTTTAAGTAGTTTAAAAATTAGCTACCTTAATATCGATGAAAATGGGGAAAATATATTAATGGAATAGAAATGTAGCAAAATGTAAGTTCAAATGGCCGAAGGATAATTGAAAAATAGTCCAGTTTTATTAGTTCAAAAAAAGATACCATAATATTGAAAAAAAATGAAGCAAAATGAGATTAATGGAAGAGTTATAGACCAAAAGATAAATTAGAAATCCTTTAAATTAATTTGTTCAAAAATTAGATACCATATTATTTGGTAAATGAGCCAAATAGGACAATGGAAGACTTATAGACCAAAATATAAAAAAAAATAGCCCAAATTAATTTAGCTTAAAACTTAGACACCCTATTATTGAAGAAAATGTGGGAAATGGATTATTTAAGGATTTATAGTACAATAGCTAAATTAAAAATAGTCCAAATTAAATAATTCAAAAAATAGATATCATAATGTTGCAGAAAACGAAGTAAATAGAGTAATGGAAAAGTTATAGACCGAAAGATAAATTAGAAAAAATCCTGTAAATTAATTTGTTCAAATATTAGGTACCATAATATTATGGTAAATGAACCAAATAGATCAATGGAAAACTTAAATGAAACAAATAGATTAAGGGAGGAGTTATAGTGCAAAAGAGAAATGAAAAATAGGCCAAACTAATTACTTAAAAAAATTAAATATCGTAGACTTATAGACCAAAATACAATTTGAAAATCCTGTAAATTAATTTGCTAAAAAATTAAATAACATAACATGATGGAAAATTGTCAAACAGATTACTGGAAGACTTATAAACCAAAATATAAATAAAAAATAACCCATTTAAGTAGTTTAAAAATTAGCTACCTTAATATCGATGAAAATGGGGAAAATATATTAATGGAATAGAAATGTAGCAAAATGTAAGTTCAAATGGCCGAAGGATAATGAAAAATAGTCCAGTTTTATTAGTTCAAAAATTAGATACCATAATATTGAAAAAAAAATGAAGCAAAAGAGATTAATGGAAGAGTTATAGACCAAAAGATAAATTAGAAATCCTTTAAATTAATTTGTTCAAAAATTAGATACCATATTATTATGGTAAATGAGCAAAAAGGACAAGAAGACTTATAGACCAAAATATAAAAACAAAAAATAGCCCAAATTAATTTAGCTTAAAACTTAGACACCCTATTATTGAAGAAAATGTGGGAAATGGATTATTTAAGGATTTATAGTACAATAGCTAAATTAAAAATAGTCCAAATTAAATAATTCAAAAAATAGATATCATAATGTTGCAGAAAACGAAGTAAATAGAGTAATGGAAAAGTTATAGACCGAAAGATAAATTAGAAAAAATCCTGTAAATTAATTTGTTCAAATATTAGGCACCATAATATTATGGTAAATGAACCAAATAGCTCAATGGAAAACTTAAATGAAACAAATAGATTAAGGGAGGAGTTATAGTGCAAAAGAGAAATGAAAAATAGGCCAAACTAATTACTTAAAAAAATTAAATATCGTAGACTTATAGACCAAAATACAATTTGAAAATCCTGTAAATTAATTTGCTAAAAAATTAAATAACATAACATGATGGAAAATTGTCAAACAGATTACTGGAAGACTTATAAAAAAATATAAATAAAAAATAACCCATTTTAAGTAGTTTAAAAATTAGCTACCTTAATATCGATGAAAATGGGGAAAATATATTAATGGAATAGAAATGTAGCAAAATGTAAGTTCAAATGGCCGAAGGATAATGAAAAATAGTCCAGTTTTATTAGTTCAAAAATTAGATACCATAATATTGAAAAAAAAATGAAGCAAAAGAGATTAATGGAAGAGTTATAGACCAAAAGATAAATTAGAAATCCTTTAAATTAATTTGTTCAAAAATTAGATACCATATTATTGTGGTAAATGAGCAAATAGGACAATGGAAGACTTATAGACCAAAAATAAAAAAAATAGCCCAAATTAATTTAGCTTAAAACTTAGACACCCTATTATTGAAGAAAATGTGGGAAATGGATTATTTAAGGATTTATAGTACAATAGCTAAATTAAAAATAGTCCAAATTAAATAATTCAAAAAATATCATAATGTTGCAGAAAACGAAGTAAATAGAGTAATGGAAAAGTTATAGACCGAAAGATAAATTAGAAAAAATCCTGTAAATTAATTTGTTCAATATTAGGCACCATAATATTATGGTAAATGAACCAAATAGATCAATGGAAAACTTAAATGAAACAAATAGATTAAGGGAGGAGTTATAGTGCAAAAGAGAAATGAAAAATAGGCCAAACTAATTACTTAAAAAAATTAAATATCGTAGACTTATAGACCAAAATACAATTTGAAAATCCTGTAAATTAATTTGCTAAAAAATTAAATAACATAACATGATGGAAAATTGTCAAACAGATTACTGGAAGACTTATAAACCAAAATATAAATAAAAAATAACCCATTTTAAGTAGTTTAAAAATTAGCTACCTTAATATCGATGAAAATGGGGAAAATATATTAATGGAATAGAAATGTAGCAAAATGTAAGTTCAAATGGCCGAAGGATAATTGAAAAATAGTCCAGTTTTATTAGTTCAAAAATTAGATACCATAATATTGAAAAAAAAAATGAAGCAAAAGAGATTAATGGAAGAGTTATAAAAAGATAAATTAGAAATCCTTTAAATTAATTTGTTCAAAAATTAGATACCATATTATTATGGTAAATGAGCCAAATAGGACAATGGAAGACTTATAGACCAAAATATAAAAAAAAATAGCCCAAATTAATTTAGCTTAAAACTTAGACACCCTATTATTGAAGAAAATGTGGGAAATGGATTATTTAAGGATTTATAGTACAATAGCTAAATTAAAAATAGTCCAAATTAAATAATTCAAAAAATAGATATCATAATGTTGCAGAAAACGAAGTAAATAGAGTAATGGAAAAGTTATAGACCGAAAGATAAATTAGAAAAAATCCTGTAAATTAATTTGTTCAAATATTAGGTACCATAATATTATGGTAAATGAACCAAATAGATCAATGGAAAACTTAAATGAAACAAATAGATTAAGGGAGGAGTTATAGTGCAAAAGAGAAATGAAAAATAGGCCAAACTAATTACTTAAAAAAATTAAATATCGTAGACTTATAGACCAAAATACAATTTGAAAATCCTGTAAATTAATTTGCTAAAAAATTAAATAACATAACATGATGGAAAATTGTCAAACAGATTACTGGAAGACTTATAAACCAAAATATAAATAAAAAATAACCCATTTAAGTAGTTTAAAAATTAGCTACCTTAATATCGATGAAAATGGGGAAAATATATTAATGGAATAGAAATGTAGCAAAATGTAAGTTCAAATGGCCGAAGGATAATGAAAAATAGTCCAGTTTTATTAGTTCAAAAATTAGATACCATAATATTGAAAAAAAATGAAGCAAAAGAGATTAATGGAAGAGTTTATAGACCAAAAGATAAATTAGAAATCCTTTAAATTAATTTGTTCAAAAATTAGATACCATATTATTATGGTAAATGAGCAAATAGGACAATGGAAGACTTATAGACCAAAATATAAACAAAAAATAGCCCAAATTAATTTAGCTTAAAACTTAGACACCCTATTATTGAAGAAAATGTGGGAAATGGATTATTTAAGGATTTATAGTACAATAGCTAAATTAAAAATAGTCCAAATTAAATAATTCAAAAAATAGATATCATAATGTTGCAGAAAACGAAGTAAATAGAGTAATGGAAAAGTTATAGACCGAAAGATAAATTAGAAAAAATCCTGTAAATTAATTTGTTCAAATATTAGGTACCATAATATTATGGTAAATGAACCAAATAGATCAATGGAAAACTTAAATGAAACAAATAGATTAAGGGAGGAGTTATAGTGCAAAAGAGAAATGAAAAATAGGCCAAACTAATTACTTAAAAAAATTAAATATCGTAGACTTATAGACCAAAATACAATTTGAAAATCCTGTAAATTAATTTGCTAAAAAATTAAATAACATAACATGATGGAAAATTGTCAAACAGATTACTGGAAGACTTATAAACCAAAATATAAATAAAAAATAACCCATTTTAAGTAGTTTAAAAATTAGCTACCTTAATATCGATGAAAATGGGGAAAATATATTAATGGAATAGAAATGTAGCAAAATGTAAGTTCAAATGGCCGAAGGATAATTGAAAAATAGTCCAGTTTTATTAGTTCAAAAATTAGATACCATAATATTGAAAAAAAAAAAAGCAAAAAAAGATTAATGGAAAAGTTATAGAAAAAAAAAAAAAAAAAAAAAAAAAAAAAAAAAAAAAAAAAAAAAAAAAAACCAAAAAAAAAAAAAAAAAAAAAAAAAGAATAAAAAGAAAAAATAAAAAAAAAATAGCCCAAATTAATTTAGCTTAAAACTTAGACACCCTATTATTGAAGAAAATGTGGGAAATGGATTATTTAAGGATTTATAGTACAATAGCTAAATTAAAAATAGTCCAAATTAAATAATTCAAAAAATTGATATCATAATGTTGCAGAAAACGAAGTAAATAGAGTAATGGAAAAGTTATAGACCGAAAGATAAATTAGAAAAAATCCTGTAAATTAATTTGTTCAAATATTAGGTACCATAATATTATGGTAAATGAACCAAATAGATCAATGGAAAACTTAAATGAAACAAATAGATTAAGGGAGGAGTTATAGTGCAAAAGAGAAATGAAAAATAGGCCAAACTAATTACTTAAAAAAATTAAATATCGTAGACTTATAGACCAAAATACAATTTGAAAATCCTGTAAATTAATTTGCTAAAAAATTAAATAACATAACATGATGGAAAATTGTCAAACAGATTACTGGAAGACTTATAAACCAAAATATAAATAAAAAATAACCCATTTTAAGTAGTTTAAAAATTAGCTACCTTAATATCGATGAAAATGGGGAAAATATATTAATGGAATAGAAATGTAGCAAAATGTAAGTTCAAATGGCCGAAGGATAATTGAAAAATAGTCCAGTTTTATTAGTTCAAAAATTAGATACCATAATATTGAAAAAAAAATGAAGCAAAGAGATTAATGGAAGAGTTATAGACCAAAAGATAAATTAGAAATCCTTTAAATTAATTTGTTCAAAAATTAGATACCATATTATTGTGGTAAATGAGCCAAACAATGGAAGACTTATAGACCAAAATATAAAAAAAATAGCCCAAATTAATTTAGCTTAAAACTTAGACACCCTATTATTGAAGAAAATGTGGGAAATGGATTATTTAAGGATTTATAGTACAATAGCTAAATTAAAAATAGTCCAAATTAAATAATTCAAAAAATAGATATCATAATGTTGCAGAAAACGAAGTAAATAGAGTAATGGAAAAGTTATAGACCGAAAGATAAATTAGAAAAAATCCTGTAAATTAATTTGTTCAAATATTAGGTACCATAATATTATGGTAAATGAACCAAATAGATCAATGGAAAACTTAAATGAAACAAATAGATTAAGGGAGGAGTTATAGTGCAAAAGAGAAATGAAAAATAGCCAAACTAATTACTTAAAAAAATTAAATATCGTAGACTTATAGACCAAAATACAATTTGAAAATCCTGTAAATTAATTTGCTAAAAAATTAAATAACATAACATGATGGAAAATTGTCAAACAGATTACTGGAAGACTTATAAACCAAAATATAAAAAAAAATAACCCATTTAAGTAGTTTAAAAATTAGCTACCTTAATATCGATGAAAATGGGGAAAATATATTAATGGAATAGAAATGTAGCAAAATGTAAGTTCAAATGGCCGAAGGATAATAGAAAAATAGTCCAGTTTTATTAGTTCAAAAATTAGATACCATAATATTGAAAAAAAATGAAGCAAAAAGAGATTAATGGAAGAGTTATAGACCAAAAGATAAATTAGAAATCCTTTAAATTAATTTGTTCAAAAATTAAATACCTTATTATTATGGTAAATGAGAAAATAGGACAATGGAAGACTTATAGACCAAAATATAAACAAAAAATAGCCCAAATTAATTTAGCTTAAAACTTAGACACCCTATTATTGAAGAAAATGTGGGAAATGGATTATTTAAGGATTTATAGTACAATAGCTAAATTAAAAATAGTCCAAATTAAATAATTCAAAAAATAGATATCATAATGTTGCAGAAAACGAAGTAAATAGAGTAATGGAAAAGTTATAGACCGAAAGATAAATTAGAAAAAAATCCTGTAAATTAATTTGTTCAAATATTAGGCACCATAATATTATGGTAAATGAACCAAATAGCTCAATGGAAAACTTAAATGAAACAAATAGATTAAGGGAGGAGTTATAGTGCAAAAGAGAAATGAAAAATAGGCCAAACTAATTACTTAAAAAAATTAAATATCGTAGACTTATAGACCAAAATACAATTTGAAAATCCTGTAAATTAATTTGCTAAAAAATTAAAATAACATAACATGATGGAAAATTGTCAAACAGATTACTGGAAGACTTATAAACCAAAATATAAATAAAAAAAAACCCATTTTAAGTAGTTTAAAAATTAGCTACCTTAATATCGATGAAAATGGGGAAAAATATATTAATGGAATAGAAATGTAGCAAAATGTAAGTTCAAATGGCCGATGGATAATAGAAAAATAGTCCAGTTTTATTAGTTCAAAAATTAGATACCATAATATTGAAAAAAAAAAAATGAAAAATGAGATTAATGGAAGAGTTATAGACCAAAATATAAATTAGAAATCCTTTAAATTAATTTGTTCAAAAATTAGATACCATATTGTTATGGTAAATGAGCTAAATAGGAGAATGGAAGACTTATAGACCAAAATATAAACAAAAAAATAGCCCAAATTAATTTAGCTTAAAACTTAACACCCTATTATTGAAGAAAATGTGGGAAATGGAATTATTTAAGATTTATAGTAACATAGCTAAATTAAAAATAGTCCCAAATTAAATAATTCAAAAAATTAATATCATAATGTTGCAAAAAACGAAGTAAATAGAGTAATGGAAAAGTTATAGACCGAAAGATAAATTAGAAAAAAATCCTGTAAATTAATTTGTTCAAATATTAGGCACCATAATATTATGGTAAATGAACCAAATAGATCAATGGAAAACTTAAATGAAACAAATAGATTAAGGGAGGAGTTATAGTGCAAAAGAGAAATGAAAAATAGGCCAAACTAATTACTTAAAAAAATTAAATATCGTAGACTTATAGACCAAAATATAATTTAAAAATCCTGTAAATTAATTTGCCAAAAAATTAAATAACATAACATGATGGAAAAATGTCAAACAATTACTGGAAGACTTATAAACCAAAATAAATAATAAAAATAACCCATTTTAAGTAGTTTAAAAATTAGCTACCTTAATATCGATGAAAATGGGGAAAATATATTAATGGAATAGAAATGTAGCAAAATGTAACAAAATGGCCGAAGGATAATGAAAAATAGTCCAGTTTTATTAGTTCAAAAATTAGATACCATAAATTGAAAAAAAAATGAAGCAAAAAGAGATAATGGAAGAGTTATAGGACCAAAAAGATAAATTAGAAATCCTTTAAATTAATTTGTTCAAAAATTAGATACCATATTATTGTGGTAAATGAGCCAAATAGGACAATGGAAGACTTATAGACCAAAATATAAACAAAAAATAGCCCAAATTAATTTAGCTTAAAACTTAGACAACCCTATTATTGAAGAAAATGTGGGAAATGGATTATTTAAGGATTTATAGTACAATAGCTACGTTAAAAATAGGCCGGATTAAATAATTCAAAAAATTGATATCATAAAGTGCAGAAAACGACTAGTAAATAGAGTAATGAAAAGTTATAGACCGAAAGCTAAAATTAGAAAAAAATCTGAAATTAATTGTTCATATATTAGCACCATAATATTATGGTAAAGACCAAATAAGCCTCAGTGCGAAAACTTAAATGAAGCGAATAGATTAATGGAGGAGTTATTGTGCAAAAGATAAATGAAAAATATTCCAAACTAATTACTTCAAAAAAATAAATATCGTAAACTTTTAGGCCAAAATATAATTTAAAAATCCTTAAATTAATTTGCTAAAAAATTAAAATAACATATACAATGGAAAATTGTCAAACAGATACGGGAATACTATATAACCAATAAATATAAATAGAAACACACCAACGCATTTACATATAGCAGTAAGTAGTTAGAAGAGAGGCGCGGCCAGAGCCCTATAAAATATGCCATGGGAAGAGAGGGCGCGAACAAGTAAGTATACAAATGCCATGGGGAGCTAGTAGAAGAAGGCTAAGATAAATCCTATAAGTTCGAATTGGCCGACATGAGTATCATGAGAAAAAGCAGTCCACAGCTAATGTTAGGTCTCAAAGACTTAGACAAGTACCAATGAGCCATGCCATGGGGGTGTACATAGGAATGGGAGATAAAAGATAAGATGAAGGCGAGCACCAAGACATTACACCGGGAGGAGAGTATCACTAGACCAAAAGAGAAATTAGAAATCCGTTAAATGAATTTGTTCAAAAATAAGATACCATATTATTGTGGTAGATGAGCCAAATTGGACAAATGGAAGAGTTATAGATCAAAATAATAAAACAAAATACCCAAGCAAGATCTAAATTTACACAAAAGCGAGGAGCAGGCCTGTCTGAGAGGCACTGCTCATGATTGAGAGCCAAAATGTGGGAAAGTCTAAGGCAATCATTTGAACCCAGTTGAGTTTATAGACAATCATGCGTATCAAGACAAAACACTAGCCAGAAGTAGAATAATTCATCCCCGAAAGAAAGCAATGAGCACACTATCAGTTGAGTGGCAAGAGAGAACTGAGAGTAGAGCATCACGCCATGGGGGGTGTCAGAGTAAGTGCTGAGCACAAAGTTGCTCAGAGGACGCCAACAACAAACGGATCTACAATAGTAAGAGAAAGTCCTGGTTAACGAGATAAATGGTCTTCTTCAATACCTACAACCATGAGGCTATGATAATGAGGGCTAAACTCGAAACCAAATAAGCTGCAATGGAAAACTTAAATGACCACGACAGAGACAACTAGCAGTTAAGAAGTTCACAGAGTGCACGACAAAAGAGAATATGAAAGAGATGGGCATAGTACGATTACTTCACAACGAAACATCATGAAATATCGGGAGAGCGTTAAGATCAACGCACAGAACAATCATACAGATATTGTGAATCACTGTAACATTTAGAGTAAAAAACTTACATACTATTAATCTATAGACAAAGAAAATGTGACATTTAAATAATCGTCAACAGAGTACCTGAGCAGAGACTTAAAACCAAAAAAACTAGATAAAAACATAATGCACCCAATGTTGGAATGTATTCATAAAGGAGAGAAGACATCTACCATAACTTTGGCGAGACTTCAAGGTAAACGAATGGGGAACACAATATATGAATCCGGTGGCACTAGATGTAGAGAATCGCGTAGAAAAAGCGTAAGTAATCTCAATTGGCCGACAGGACTAATAAACAGAGTATGTGCCCAATTATAGGTTACAGTTAGTTCAATAAGATAGATATAGCCATAATATTGCGGGAAAACAAAAATGAAGCAAAGAGAATTAATGGAAGAGTTATAAGACCAAGAGAGCACGAAAATTAGAATCCCGATAAAGTTAAGCTATCGAACAAAATATAAGATACCATACGTAAGTTGAGGTTTATGACAGTAGCGAAGAAATCCGGACAATAGAAAGATACACGCACGAGCAAATCACAAAAGGAAACTAAAATCACCGCCCAAAGTAATCGTTAGCCATTAAACACAAGTGACACCACCCAGGTTAGAGCTGAAATACAAGAAGAGCTCAGCGCATTTTAAGATTTATAGTACAAATGCTAATTAAACACATAGGTCCGAGACTATAAAATCTAATTCGAAAAATAGATATCATCACGTAGCAGGAGAAGAAAGAGAGCAAGTAGATAGAGGAATCATAGGGACAAAGCTATCATAACCGCGCACACAGATAGTTAGAAAAATCCTGTACAATACAACTTTTTTCAAATTACTATCACGGACCATCACCATAGATGTCAATGGTAAACCATCTAAACCAAATAGGTCAATGGAAAACTTAAATGAAACAAATAGATTAAGGGAGGAGTTACAGTGCAAAAGAGAAATGAAAAATAGGCCAAAACAACTTCTGAGCTAAGTTGAGTACTGAGGCTCGAAGGGCAAATAAAAAAGTCTCTTACAATATCGTTGAGCTTATAGGAAGACCAAACAATACAATTTGAAAATCCGTAAATAACTCTGATGCCTGAGAATGAAACCTTAATAACATCTGAATGATAGATGGATATTATACTATAGTGCCTCTAGACACTATATTACCGCGACCGAAAGACTAGCACAATCTCAATACAATATATTAACTAAAAATAAGCACCCACTTCAAGCTAAGTAATTAAAACCGGTAGCTCACCTCTAATATCCATGAAAACATGGGGAAAATACACTCATCGGAGGAGGTAGAGCATTTACATGGAAGAAATATAGAGAGTTGTAAGTTGCGGGAGATATGAGGGCGGGAGAGGGAGGATAATAGCGAAAACAGTCGACAGTATTGCACTTAAGAACAAAATTAAGATACCATAATATGGGCGAAAAAAAACACAATGTAGAGCAAAGAGATGAACAGCGAAAGAGACTTAATAAGACTGCACCAAAAGAGAAATTAGATATCCGTTAAATTAATTTGTTCAAAAATAAGATACCATCACGTTTACGCTGTAGAATTGAAGAGTCCAGTAATTGACAATGAAGGTTATAGATCAAAAATATAATGAGACACAAAAAAAGAGCCTCTACCACAATTAATTTAGCACCAGAACTGTAGAGCCACCTCGTAGTGAGGAAGAAATTGATGCTCACGAAATCATTATTCAAAGAGGCAAGTTATCAACGGCACACGCCATAGGCTAACAAATTTAAAAATAGTCCCAAAGTAACCAGGCTAAAGGCTTTCCAAACCAAAGTACACATCAGTGTAGACCTTGTTGCAAAAAACGAAGTAAATAGAGTAACGGAAAAGTTATAGACCGAAAGAGTATAGAGTAGACACAGAGAAACTGCTGGAACACCTCAATTTGTTCAATAATATGTAGGGCACGACGCTATCACAGGAATATTATGTAAATGAACCGCAAAATTGGTCATGCGAAATAAACTTACAAGAAACAAATATAAGGGACGAGGTTAAACGGGTGCAAAAAAGGAGAAAAAGAAACACTAGGTCCGAGCTTACTACATTTAACTCCGGATTAAATCATCAGCACATTTAAAAGAGAGTCTCTAATGCTGTCAGATAATCTCACTAAGACCAAAACTCACAAATTTGAAAATCCTAGTAAAGTTAGGATTTATGCTAAAAAAGACTCTGCCAACACTAACATAACATGACCGAGCATTAACTTGCACACAGATCTAACCTGAAAGACTATAACCAAAAGTTAGCTTAAATATTATACAAAAAACAACCAAACCAGTTCTAGAGTATAGTGATCCTAAAAATATAGCTGAGCCTTGCATATCAATGAAAATAGCGGAGAACAATGATTACCTATATTCGGGTAAATAGTAAATAGGAAAAATGTAGAGGAATTAAATTACTGTGCCGAATAGGATAGAGAGAGAACGAATAAGTCCAAGTTTTATTACTTCGAATCAAGAAGTACCCAGAAGGTATAATGGGAAGATATCAAAAAAACATAAGCAACCTGTCTACAAGACATTGAATAGACGGTCTAAAGAGTACAAATACGACCGCGAAAGGTTAGAAACTCACACAATTCCGGTAGAAGTATATCTAAATATCTCAATCATTCTAGAAGAGGAGTAAGAACACTCGCTTCACAATGATAGGAAGAGCCCACATCGAAGGATCAAAAAGCAACATCGC
>CM025854.1:2403287-2408287 GCA_003952965.2 Morella rubra
CTCTCAAGCTCTCTAAGCTTACAACTCAACTCTATGAATGGATGATTACTAATGCTCCTGAGGGTTGCTTATATAGGCATCCTCAGGAGCTTACAAAATCCTACCAACCCAATCAAATCAAATCTAAATCAAATCTACAAGATTCTAAGGAAACAATTCCTAGAATCAAGGAGATTTGACGATACATTCCTAAAACAACTTAACCGAAAAGGAAACTAATCTTCTAGAGTTTAGGAGAAATCTCTTAAATCTAGAAGATATGATTTATTCAATCACTCACCACAAGGAAATAATCTCTGAAGATATCTCCATAATGCACTTGATCTCGCCGCCGTCCGCCGCCCTACACGGTGGCGCCGCCGCCATCTCCTCCATAGGTGGTGATGCTCCTTCGACTCCCCCGGCCATGCTCGTTACATCCCGCTTGGTCACCGCTAAGGGTGGTGGTGCTCCGCCGCCGGAGGTGGCTGCTGTGGGTAGCCACTCTTGATCATCTTCTACTGGTTGGTTTGGCTGGTGGCCAAAGTCTTGCTGTGGCACTATGTCAAGGCCGGTCTTGGTGCTGGCCATAGGCTTGCCATGGCATGTCTGCAGCTGGCTGGCCGGTCTGCCAAGCATGGGCATTGCTGGGCTGTCATGGTCTGTCAAGGGTGCTGGTGCTCCTCGCTTGCGCGCGCGCGCGCTGATGCCATGGCATGGCTGTGGTGCTTCGGCCGCGCGCGCTATGGGCGTGTCATGTGCTTCGGTCGCGCGCGCTGTGGGCATGTCAGGAGCCCCCATGGGTGTCACTGGGGCCGCGTCTCGCAACTTATCCTCCTCGTCGTGGCCGTGTAGGCCATGGTCTTCACTTGGGATCCTTTCATTCCCCCTTCCATTAAGTGTACCCTTGTCCTCAAGGGTAAAATGTGGGAACCTTAAGGCTATGTCATCATAATCCTCCCAATTTGCTTCCTCTCTAGGTAGCCCTCCCCACTGCACCAATACTCTCCAGATCTTTCTTCTACTTCTCCCTCGTGGCACCATCTTGTATTCAAGAATCCTTGCGGGTTGCAGTAGCATTCTTCCTTCCTCATCGAAAGAAGGCAATTCCTCTACAATCAAGCTAGGATCCCCAACTCGTCTCTTGAGGAGAGACACATGAAACACTGGGTGAAGTCTTGAGGTTGGTGGTAATTCCAACCGGTATGCAACTACTCCAACACGGGCAGCCACTTTGAATGGCCCATAGTACCTTTTCTCTAGTTTGTAGCTTGCCTTTCTCTTCATCGTCTTTTGACCATATGGTTGAAGCTTCAAGTACACAAAGTCCCCGGGCTCAAACTCTTCTAGTCTTCTCCCTTTATCATAATATTTCTTCATGCTCGATTGGGCCTTCTTAAGCTCCTTCTTTGCCTTGGCTAGTATCTCGTCTCTAGTTATCAAAGCTTCCTCCACTTCCGCATTCTTAGCCGTACCCCTCTCATAAGCCACCATGGTAGGAGGCTTCCTCCCATACACAACTTCAAATGGGCTAAGTGTGATGGAAGAGTGGTATGTTGTATTATACCAATATTCCGCCCATGACATGTAGTCCATCCACCTTGCTTGCTCATCATGGCAATAGCATCTCAAGTATTGTTCCAAGGTACGGTTGACCACCTCTGTTTGGCCATCGGTCTGCGGGTGGTATGAAGAACTTGTCTTCATTTTGCTCCCTTGCAGTGTAAACACTTCCTTCCAAAAGGAACTCATGAACACCCGATCCCGGTCCGTAACAATGGTTCTAGGGAAACCATGGAGCTTCACCACGTTGTCCACAAAGGCCTTAGCCACACTCTTCATTGTAAATGGATGCTTAAGGGGTATGAAGTGAGCATACTTACTTAAGCGATCCACGACCACCAAGATCACTTCGTACCCTTGACTTGCGGGCAAGCCCTCCACAAAATCCATGGACAAGTCTTCCCATATAGCTTCCGGTATGGGTAAGGGCTGCAAGAGACCCGTAGGGGCCCTCGTATCATGTTTGGCCTTTTGACACACGTCACATTCCGCCACCCACTTCTTCACACTTCTCTTTAGGCCCTCCCAATAAAAGAAATGCTTGATCCTCATATAGGTCCTAAGCCATCCCGAATGACCACCTTCTTTGCTATGGTGGAAGTGAGTGAGAATCTCCTTCCTCAAGTTTGGCACGTCGGGCACATAGACGTAGGACTTGTAGTAGATAAGCCCATCACGCCTTTTGAATCCGGTCACCCCATCACATGGGCTCTCAAGCTTCTCTATGATCTCTTGAGACCTTGCATCCAATTCCACGGCCTCTCTAAGCTTGTCCCATATCCTCCATTCAGCTCCACTCAAGGCATAAGTTCGGCCTCATCTTCATACAAAGTCCACATCATTGGACTTCCCTCCTTCCTTGACAACGCATCAGCCACCTTATTCTCCTTGCCGGGCTGATATATGATGTCATACTCGAATCCCAGAAGCTTCACAAGAAACTTCTGTTGCTCTGGCGTCACGATCTTTTGTTCTAGCAAGTGTCTCAATGCTTGTTGATCGGTCACTATAGTGAACTTTCTTCCCAAGAGGTAAGGTCTCCATACCTTCACCGCATGCACGACCGCCAACATCTCTCTTGCATAAGTACTCCATGCTTTCTTCATTGGCCCTAAGGCCTTGGAGATATAAGCTATGGGCCTCCTTTCTTGAGCTAGTACCGCCCCAATCCCTTCTCCACTTGCATCCGTATATACTTCAAATGGTTTCTTGAAGTCAGGCAAGGCCAAGACGGGTGTCTTGGTCATGGCTCTCTTCAAGTCCTCAAAGGCCCTCCTTCCATCTTCGGTCCACTCGAAGCCCTCCTTTTTCAGCATGGAGGTAAGTGGCTTGGCTATCAATCCATAGCCTTGCACGAACCTTCGATAGTAGCCCGTCAAACCAAGGAATCCTCGTAGAGCCGACACATCCTTGGGTAAGGGCCAATCCACCATAGCTTCCACCTTCCGCTGGTCCACTTTTACTCCTTGGCCCGATATGATGTGGCCAAGGTACTCCAGCTCTTCTTGCATGAAGGCACATTTGGAAGCCTTGATGAAGAAGTGGTGCTCCCTCAAGATCACCAATACTCGCTCCAATTGCTCCAAGTGTTCCTCCACATTCTTCGAGTACACCAAGATGTCATCGAAGAATACTAGTACAAACTTTCTCAAGAATGGCTTGAATATGGCATTCATAGCCGCTTGGAAAGTTGAGGGGGCATTGCACAGCCCAAAAGGCATCACTAGGTACTCATAGTGGCCGGAATGAGTCCTAAATGCCGTCTTGTGGGTATCTTCCTCTTTCATCCGGATTTGATGGTATCCGGCCCTTAAATCCAGCTTGGTGAACACATGAGCCCCATGCAACTCATCAAGCATCTCGTCCACCGTTGGTATGGGAAATCTATCCCTCACCGTTGCTTCATTCAATGCTCGGTAGTCGGTGCAAAAACGCCAACTTCCATCCTTCTTCCTCACAAGCAACACCGGTGACGAAAAGGGACTAGTGCTTGGTCGAATCAAGCCACTAGCCAACATCTCCTCCACTTGTCTTTCGATCTCACCCTTTTGAAAGTGAGCATACCGGTATGGTGGCACGTTCACCGGCTTACTCGCATCTTTCAGCACAATGCGATGATCAAATTCCCTACTTGGTGGCAATGAAGTAGGTACCTCCAATACTTCCTTGTGTCTTTCTAACACCATCTTCACACCTTGGGGCAGCTCCTCATTTCCATAACTATGCTTCTCTTCTTGCCCTTCATCTCCTCGGTTTTGGCTCATCACTATGGCGAAGCAATGAGCCCCACCCTTGCATAGTTTCTCAAACATATTGGCCTCGCAAGGCCTTGGCTCTTTTGATGCTAGAGCTGTCCACGTCCTCTTCTTCCCTCCTAGCTTGAACTCCATAGTCATCTTCTCATAGTCGGTGACGACTTTGCCAATGCCTCTTAGCCATGCATTGCCCAAGACAACATCTAGCCCCACCAATGAGAGTACATGAAGATCAGCCGCTATACGGACGCCTTGGACATTCATCTTCACAGTTCGCACTACCATCTCGCATCTTAGCTTTTCCCCGTTTGCCACCTTCACATCGAATGGCTCTACTTCTTCCCCATGCAATCCCACTTTAGAAAGGATGCGGGAATTGATGAAGTTGTGGGTAGACCCACTATCCACCAATAATGTCACTTCATGCTTACCAACCCAAGCCATGAGTCGCATGGTTGAGGGCTTTTGCACGCCGGACATGGCATTGAGGCTCAACTCGGCTTCCTCACTTTCCTCATCGCTAGAGGACTCCCCATGCCCGTGCTCTTCCTCACTTGTCTCCCCCACATGCTCCTCCTCTATCCCGATCATACACATGACCTTGGCTTTCTTGCATTGGTGATCGCGGCTCCACTTTTCACCACATTTGAAGCATAAGCCCTTCTTTATGTACTCATCAAGCTCCTCACGACTAAGCTTCTTTACTTCCTTCGCTTTGCTTCTCGAATCTCCCGTAGTCACCTCCTTTCCTTTCCAAGACCCCGTGGAATACAAGGGTTTAGAAACCTTGTTAGCCACTTGGTCCTTGACATGTCTTTTCTCGAAGTGATGACTTTCTTCAAGGATTTCAGCCATCCTCATTGCTTCTTGCAGCCTAGTGGGCTGCTTCAACTTGAGCTCCTTGGCAATCCATGGCTTTAAGCCATCCACGAAGGTGCCAATGAGTGCTTCTTCGGACCAACCCCTCACCAAGGTTTGGAGTTGTCGAAATTCCTCCACGTATGCATGCACCTTGCCTTCTTGCTTGAGCTTAGCTAGTTGGCCATGTGGTTGATAATGGGCGAAGGCCCAAATTGCATAAGTAGCTCCTTCTCGAATGCCGTCCACCCGAGCCTTCTTCCTTCTTTCTCATATTGGGCCCGAATCCATCTCCACCATTTGCTTGCCTTCCCATCAGGAAGAAACATGCTGTGGCTACTCTCT
>CM025854.1:2438287-2531039 GCA_003952965.2 Morella rubra
GATGAAGTTTTGTGTAAAATAATGCTAGAGATTGTTTTGAATTTTTTGAGATTTTTTATGTTGGTTACGAATTTTTTTTATTCAAAAAATTTAAGCAGAAATATAATTTCTCTAATGGCGAAACATCAACTAAGATAAATTTAGAAAAATCCATAAACAATCTCTCTTGTAAAAACTTTTCTTTCAAAAGATGCTAATCATGTCAGTTTTGCAAGGAGTGTATTGACTACAAATTATTTTCAAAATAACAAAAAAAATATATCATCATGTTCTAGTGATAAAATAGATGGAAGGACTCTATCTCAGCATTGTAGCTAAGTTAGTACGACCTTATATTCTCTAGCTTCTGAGTTTGAGTAATATAAGTTGAAATCGATTGTAAAGGTAAAGACTGACTTTTAGCCTAATGAATGAGTAACACTAGTTGGTGGTCAGGTGGTGTTGTGATGACAGGCTCATTGAATGAGCAGTCGCTATGGTTCAAATCAAATATTCTGCAACGAGAGTGATTTTATAGTCACGTCCAATAAAGATTACTAGACTGGTTATCTCCCCTCTCTTGTCAAGAAAAAAAAAAAAAAATAGGTATACTCTCACGAAAGTAATCTAATTTCAAATCCACTCCAATTACTAAACAAATTAGATTAGTAGTCCCAAAGTCATCCAAGTAAAACTCGGCAAATTTGTTGTCATCAGGAAACTGCAAAGTGTAGGTAGTGAAAAACGAAAAGTTTGTAATACACCAACGTGGAAGTGAAATGAGAAAATAGATAAGAGGCAGATAAAGTGGCGTGGGCTTCTATTCATTTGTCTTCATGTGTGTGGCCCTCCCTCGGCTCACCATTAGTACTGGGAACTACTACTGAACTAACTTATTTCTGCTTTCTATCTCTGCAATAGTAAAGCAAAAGGAGACTCGTAAGCTTTCTCATCCTCCGTTTCTGTAGCTTCTCTCACATGCTCTTACTCGCCTACTCCGCTGCACTGAGTTTCGGTAAGTATTATTTCTTTCTTTCTTTTTCTCAATTTTGATCTGGGTTTTGATGTTAATGTTTGGTTTTGAAGTTTAGGCTCATTTTGTGTGGCGGGGGTTTGTGGGTTTTGCTCTTAGGATTTGCATAGAGGACTAAGGAGGCATAGCGGTACTGTGGTGAAGACTGAAGATGAACATGAAAGGTTTAATCCAGAGTCCTTCATATTCTTCTTCTTCGTTATCGTCTACATTTCTTCGTCCTCCATGCCTCACCTCTGCCTCTCGCAATTCTAAATTCCCACTGTAAGTTTCCGAAATTTTGGTTTATCTTTTGGTCTTTTTTCGTTTACCGAATTATATTTGTGCATGTATGCATTCGTGTTCTTACGTGTGCTTTTATGCATATAGATATATAATCGATCCGTAATACTCTTTTTCTTTATGCAATTTTGTGTTGAATCTTTCTTTGAATCGTTCCTCGTTTCTTTCTTGATTTCTAAGTGTAGTTCTATTTATTTATTCACTTTTCTGGCAAGTTACTGGCGTTTTGGATAGCAGGTTGTTGAAGGTGAACCAAAAAGCGGAGAAATATAGCAAAAGAAGGAAAAAAAAAACAACTTGCTTATTAATTTACAATAGTTATTTAATCTAGAGGAAATTACTAGCTTCCTCTTTTGCAAAATGTGGTTTCAATTTCCACCATCTTTGTGCAATGTAAGTGTCATTGAAAGCTGAACAACTGGTCTTCTACATATTTTTGTGTCCAGTTGCTACTCCGATATATCTCTGGGTCTCAGAGGCCTAACACCTTTGCCTGACAGTTGTTTTACGAGTTATGCGAATGGTTTTTTCTAAAATAGGAAATGTCGGTGTCAAATATGGACAGTTTGTTTTTTAGACTTCCAAACCTTTATTCACCACTTTGAGCCATTTATTTTACAGGTCTTTAGTTCGATTTGACTTGAGGAAAATAGAAGGATGGTAAAGGGTGAAAGGAAAAGCAAGTGCAAATGGGTTCTTTCTGTTGTTGGTTTCATAGGGAAGCATGTGAAATTTAAGCGAGGAGACATATTCCATCTGGCTAAACATTGGTTTTGAGAGGGACTAGATTTTGTTTTTGTACATTCACTTAGTGGAACCCACTAAACTGTTCTTACAGGAGTGACTCCGCCTGGAGCAACTCGGAAGTAGAAAAGCACAAATTATTCCTTTATCCCCGAATGTTCAAGTGTCTTTGTACTGAACTAGCAAAATGTTTGTCTATTTGTTGTGGGTAATGTTGTTGTCAGGAGTCACGCTTTAAATGATCTCAATATTCAAAGCTTGGAGTTTGGAATCCCGCCCACTTGGAAATTCTCTGATATTTATACATGGCCTTGCTTGCTCTCCTTCTAAGAGTTAATTTACTGGAGTTGGGTTGTCAATCTGGGTTTTGTAAGCCTCTCTTACTACCCAATCCTGTAGCTTGTGATTTTAGCCCCAATCGGTTTACATTGGAGTTAATGGGGCCTACATTAGTGTTTCTGGTTTGGGTTTCTATAACCTCCTTAATTATGGAATATAATATCTAGTGTAGAAATTGGTAGCGACAACTTAGCCATTTATTTGACATTCAAATAGGTGGTAATTTAGCCAAATTTATGATAATGTTAAGGATTATAAGGAAAACAGCCCATTAATGGAAATCTTAGTGTGCCTTAATCCAAAATAGTACCATGCTTGAAATGCTACAGAACCTTAATGGACTAACTTGATTTTCCATGTAGGGTAAAGATACTGGTCCATTTTTCATTGGATAAGATGGATGATTTATATTTTTCTGTTGTCTTTTTCTTTTTAATTTTTTCCCATATTGTGCATTTTTTGGAGGATTATTTTTTCAGCTCTTTTTAATCATGCTCATTCGCTACTGCCGAAATGTGTCATGTTCCATTCCTTAGTAGCATGATTAAAGAACAATGGTTTTATGCTACTGCGCTGCTATGAATGAATTCAGGACAGATGTAATTTCCCATCAAATAAACTAATGTTTTTGTATCCTATGTGATATTTCATACGGTAAATCCAATTTTTAATATATTATTTCATTCCGTAAATCGAATGTAATTAATTCTTTAATGTTCTTTTCTTTCATAGGCTGTTATCGCAGGGAATATACACCTCCCAAAGGATGTATCGTTGCTCTGGGGTCCATATGGATGCTTGTCACAATTCTTATCTTTCAAAAAATTACGTAGTCGCAAGATTTTCTTCTGGATGGTCTGAAAAAAATAATTTATTTGCTAAGCAATCTCTAAAGAAGCGTTTTTTGCCACTGGAAGCACTAGTGACATCAACGACTCAAGATGTTGTTGATGCACCTATTGCTGGCGATGATAAGATTGGAGTCTTGTTGCTGAACCTTGGAGGTCCTGAGACTCTTGAAGATGTGCAGCCTTTCTTGTTTAACCTTTTTGCTGACCCGGTAACGAGCTCTCACTGTTGTTTTTAATGTGTCTAGAACAAGTTTGTATCATTCTCTGTTGCAAGTTTTCAACATTATCCCTCCCCATACATTTTCTTGGAAAGCCGCTAATGGTATGTTCATTGCTGAGTAAATTATTTTTTAGGGATAAATACAAAATCAGTCCTTGTAGTATATGCAAAAATCAAATTAGTCCTCGTGATAACAAAAACATAAAATAATTTCCCTTGATTTCACAAAAGCATAAAATCAATCCCTGATAGAGGACCAACGGTAAACGAAAGTGAAACCAGAGGGACTAATTTTATGCTTTTGTTATCATGAGACTAATTCGATTTTCGCGTATACAGTGACTGATTTTGTATTTATCCCTATTTTTTATTAGCTTTAATTTGATTCATCAAACTTCTTTATTACACAGATTAATTGTAGCTGCTGTGATCTGTTGTTTTTGGCTTTGACAAATCATATTGGAAGATATGTGCATGTGCGATGGTTGTGTTGCAAGCAGTCAAATTTCCCTTTTTCCTAAATTTTAGAAGAATTATATTGTTCCTTGTGTATGTCTTTCAATCAATTGACCATTTACTTACCAAAAAGAAAAAGACCATCTATATAGAGAAATATTTAGAAATATTTGAGGATAGCTATCGAATGGTGGGCATTTAAATCTTGGTTATGCTACATAGACTCAGACATTTTTTTTGTGCATATGTCCTGCTGAATTTATCGCTCTTCCTTTTTGTTTCGTTTTCTTGTTTTGGTTCTAGATATTTAAGATTAAGGGGTAATAGAGTTTTTGATGTAGGACAAAGGGCTTTGAGACTCAATATAATGTAGAGAGCAGAAGCAACAGTTTTATGACACCCTGAACAATACTCGTGAACTGTAACTCTGCAATTAAGTTCTAAGATTGTTATGGGAGCAGTGGATTTGTGTGTGTGGGTGTGTGGGGGGGGGGGGGGGGGAGCTAAGACAATTTAGGGATCAATGGTTTCAACAAGGGAAGGCAAAGGATTTACTTTGAAGGCCAAAAAAGGATTCAGTGATGTATTGCCATTTGGGGTTGCGGGGGGAGCTGTTTAATGGATGGGTGGCTATGGTTTTTCAAGATCCAGATTTTTGGGAAATATCATAGGCAAATCAGGCTAATCAGCTATAACTGGGCCCTGTATTAATGTGTAAAAGAAAAATTAGAAGAAGAGGAAGAAGATAGATCTAGGATACAAAATCATCTTTATTTCTTTTTTTTATTCAATCTAACTTTCAGTTCCTTGGGTTGGCTATCTTGATAATTTTTTTTTGTTTTTTGGTATCTGTTTTCTCTGGATCATGAACTCCCTTTTCAGTAGTCTGCTCCATGCCATGCTTATTTCCTTATAGTGATGGTCAATGGGGTCTTTTATCTTTTTGATGCGCTCTTTTATTGCTAAGATATGTGCTTGGCTTACTCGGTCAGTTCTTATTGTCCAAATTTAGCAACATGATCCTGATCTCATGGATACTGGAAAAACTTGAAAATAGGTCTTTTGGAAACGTCATGAAGCCCAGTGGGGTTGCGTCGTTATTCTTTATAGCTTCTTGAACTCTTTATTCTTTATAGCTTCTTGAACAGAGACAACGGGATAGTAAGCAACATAGAATTGTTAGCTCTATAGGATTGGATTATAGATATACAGTATCTTGTACTTTACTTAAATTGTTTTTTTTTTATAAGTCGTACTTTACTTAAATTGTAAGCTAGGAATGGTTGGATTAAGCTTATCATTATTTTCAGTGCTTCTGCAAGGGTCACCTTGATATAGAAGTCTGCTTTAATTGATTGTATCACATGTTTTTTCTGTTAATTTTTTTTTTGCTGGTGGTGGTGGGTGGTGGTTTGGGGGCGGGGGGGTGAAGGAAGGGCATTGAGGTTAACATTGATTTTGCCCATCAGTGGTGATCTATTCATTTGTCTTCATACTTTTTGGGCAGGATATTTTAGGTTACCACGGTTGTTTCGTTTTCTTCAAAAGCCCTTGGCACAATTCATATCCGTTCTCCGGGCTCCAAAAAGCAAAGAAGGTTATGCCTCAATAGGTGGTGGTTCTCCTCTTCGACGGATAACAGATGCACAGGCATGACTTTTTTTTTTTTTTTTGCTATAATTTAGTGACAAATTTATGTTTATTTTTTGAGAGATTTGTTATGTTGATGGATTTTTTTGTTGCAACTAACATTTGTTCTTCTTCTAGTATCTATAACTTATCATTTTGTTAATTGTATACTTAGTTTGTCTACATGAGTTTAGTTAATTCTAGTGCATAGATAAAGTGTATAGCGGTTTCTTTAATCAATCATTGTATATAAACGAAGGAAAATGTCAAGATGATTCTCAAAATATTTGTAAATTGTCAAAAATAGGATAAGCAAGACAATTGATCTATGACACTTTTAAGAAATAGTATTCCTCCTTTGGCTGTCATGTTCTTTCCTTAACATAAATCAACCTGCTCCCCGCCAGAGTTCTACTTATCTTTTGGTGATCTGAGTACTTGAACTCCTACTATGCTTTTCTTTGTTCTCCCCCTATAAGTTGCACAGAACATTTTCTGCCCCCTCTCTTTGTGATATAACAAACAATACCTCAAAATATAATCCAGTAGAGATTAGTTCTGTGATGCATTGTGCTATCTAGTGAATCTTAAGCATTAGTCAAAACTAGCAGTTCTAGCAAGAACTCCTATGTATGGGTATGAGATGTTCCATAAGAATACAAAATGCGTCTCAAAATGGTTTGCTTGTTTAGACTAAAATCCTCTCTTTCAGGCTTCTAGTATGAACTCTGGTGGTGCCATCTTTTTCAGCGTTCTTTGGTACTATCTCTTTTCTCATAGTATGTTAACAGCTAGACCCTGGACAAGTTGTGTTATCTAATAGGGGTTTTGGCTTGGACTTCGAAATGTGAGTGAGGGCTCATAGCCAGCTCTGATTCACCACGGGTATATCCAATGAGCTTTCACTGGTAGAAATGATGTGTTCTCAATGATCCAGACTCCACTGAACAAAGGCGCTTTGATTTATTTGAAGCTATTGAACTTGCGAAAGCTCATAGATAGTTATCACTTTGCAAATTTACCGATAGAGAGAAGAAGTATCCTATTGGAGACATATTAATGAGAGATGTGTAGGAAGTTAAGATCGCTTGTTTACAGCTTGATTATTTAGTTCTTCATGCAATCATAATACTAGGTTTATTGTTTCTCTGAAATTAACAAAATATTTATGCTTCGTGATGGTGGGGAGGCTATTGAATGCAGCAAGCACATGCTTAGATAATGTAGCTCTTAAGGATGTCCTTTTGCTGGAATTTGAGCTTATCCTTGGTGTATAATTGGCTTTCCTTCCATATATTCAGGCGGAAGAGTTGAGGAAGTTCCTTTGGGCAAAGGATGTTCTGGCTAAGGTGTATGTAGGTATGCGTTACTGGCACCCATTCACTGAAGAAGCTATTGAACAGGTATCTGATGGGGTCTAACATTAGTTTTCCAACATATTACTTGATACAATAGGATGCTACAATTGGTGGATCTTTTTTTATGTTATTCCTGTAATACTAGCTTTTTTGATCTTTTACTAGATTTAGATGATAATGCTGAATTATTCTCTTCTGAAGATGCTGATGGTCAAACGTTTTTTATTTTTGCTTTTAATTCATCTGGGGCTGAATAGACTAAAGCTTGTGAAGAAATATGGATCTGTCGCTTTGACCTTTCTCTTAAAATAATTTTGTAGATAAAAAGAGATGGGATTACAAAGCTTGTTGTCCTTCCGCTCTATCCTCAATTTTCAATATCAACTAGTGGTTCAAGCCTAAGACTCTTGGAGAGTATATTCCGGTGATTACCTTTCACTGTCCATACTATGGTATGACAGTCCAAAAAGATAGTATAATATCAATTGATCTCTGACAAAAGTACTTAATTGGTTCATCAGGGAGGATGAGTATTTAGTCAACATGCAACACACAGTAATACCTTCGTGGTACCAGCGAGAAGGGTACATAAAGGCTATGGCAGATTTGATCGAAAAGGAGTTGAGAAATTTTGACTGCCCTGAACAGGTAGTCAATTTAGTATTTTTCTGTTTTCTTACTTCTGGAATTGGGTCATGTTTTTTCTTAGTTGAATTACCAACCGTTTTCCAACTCCTAAAGTAGGAGATATTGTCAGTGTGGCTTCAACTTTTTCTAGAGCAGGGTGGAGTAGACTGCTCAAGCTCTGTTTATGCACATATACACAATTAGACACCAAAGGCCCCAGTACATAGGAATGTTACATGGTAAAAATCAATAGTACATAATTGCAGTCTTTACTGTAACCAACCTTATTTCATCTCCTAAAGTAGGAAATATTGGCAAATTGACTTTAACTTTTACTTGGGTGGTGTCTGCGGAAGCCTGTTGAGTTCCTATATTTACTATAAACTTATTCATAGAAGCTAAGGAGAGTGCTCAAGATGTGTGCATGATTTTCACACACGCACACAGATGTATATGATTTATGCACCCACACAAGCAACAATCATCTTTCAAGAAATGAGCTCAAAGATTTGTTTTGAAGATCTTTATATATGCGGCTAACTGTATTGGGCTGTTTCCAACATCTTTTCTTGGGTTTCTGGTTTGTTAAAACTTGGGACATAAATTTTCAAGAGGACCACCTGAATTCATCCAGTGTACTTGAGACACTCTTTTTGTGCTGTGCAATTGCTAGGGAGCTTTCTTTGTTGGTTTTTTTCCTTATTTAGGCTTCTCTGGGTTAGTCCTGATTCACTAGGGGAGCTTTTGGTGCGGAGAGAAGTGGTTAAAAGGGAATTAAACTAGAAGTTTTGATGGAGCTCACGCCTCATTGCTTAAATTGAAACTATCATCTTTGATATCCATTTTCATTTGAATGAGAGTATTAAGGGGTCTTGCTTCTTCCTTTTCATTTTTTCCTTTTATTTTGCATATTCTTATGTACTTTCCTTATACCTGTGCTTCTCCTGCCCTTTTATTTTTGGTACAGAATCTTGTTACATTTAACTGAATTGAAGAAAGAAAATCAAAGAATAAACTCTGTGTACAGAAGAATTTGATACGAAGAATTTGTGTATCAAATTCATAGCTATGTCTTTTTCTTTTCTGCTTTAGAAGCATCTCTGTAATGTACATCAAAGTTACAAGCTTTAAATTTCATTTTGTGGTATCATGCTAGCACATATATGTCAGTCAGTCTAACTGAAATTTTCATGTAGGTTATGATATTCTTTAGTGCACATGGAGTGCCACTCGCATATGTGGAGGAGGCTGGTGATCCATATAAGGCAGAGATGGAGGAATGCGTGGATTTGATAATGGAGGAATTAGAGAAGAGAAAGATAATTAATGCTTTCACTCTTGCTTATCAGGTGCTATTATGTTTTTGAACTTCCTTTCCGGACTCATCCTCTCATCTTAAGTTCCTTGATATGAGTGCTGAAGAATAACAGTGCCTAATCTTTTGCTTATGAAAATGGACTCTGAAAAATTCCTGAAGAATAATCAGGTGCTTTTGTGTTTTTAGACATTCTTGCCCGTCACAAGTTTTACTTAGTGTTTCTGAGAGTGCATGTTGGTGCGAGTAGGCGCTTGGCTTTGGCTCAAGTAGTCTGCTTTGGGTCAGGATTGGGCAGGTCTTTGAATCTTATCTTGCCAATCAAAATAGACAAAAATGTTCTCAAGATGACCAGTCAGGAGCTTCCTAATATCTTTATGACAATGATGGCTAGAAAACTTAAACGATTCAGCCACCACTCATATCATACATTAACAGTTCTTTCACAATGGTTCTTTCAGTCGTTGCCCACCTGTCCTATTCTTCAAGCAAACAATGCCTCTCTATCTCATCTGGCATTATCATTTTTCAGCTTCAATTTTCTCTGCTGAATACGATGGCATCTTTGTTGTAATAAAGTTATCGTATTGTCACAGTTGACATATGGAATGTCAACAGTGAAGGTGAACCAAAGATAGGGTTCATTGGGGAAACAGAAATCTACTTCTAAATATTAAGCACGCCAGAAATGTAATCTTATAGAATATATATGGATATAAACGAAGATATTCATGCATTGCATCACCTTTAAGCTAATTACTAAATAGAGGGATTAGAAAAATCCCCTTAATCAACGACCTAAGTGTAATGTGGCCACATAACTTCCAATTCCGGCGATTGGCAACCGTAACCTGCCATTTTTTATACTATGCCCCCTTGGTTAAGATCCACTGCTAAGATTGTGCGACATGGCTTCTTTTTCATCAATATCAACAGACGTATCTTCACTGAGGGTGCATATTGCAAAGAATGTGGTAGTTTAGGGTGCCCATTGCCAAGTTCATAGTTTGGTCGCCGTATCGAGATTGGGAGTCAATTTTTCTCATGACGTCATTCAAATAACTTGTTTTAGATGCCTTCTTGAACATTAAAAAATGAGTCTATTGTCAAAAATGCTTTGAGATAACACGAGCAATTTGTCTTAGATGCTTTGAAATAAGTAGACATTCAATCTTTGTTTTTGAAAGCTTATCTACTCAACAAAAAGTAAGTCATTGGAACTACGATACTAGTTAGAAGCCCTTTTGATGTCACATCAGCAATAGAGCTTGTGTTATTTCATGCCCTGTGCAGAATTGTTCAAAATTAGAATTTTGGAACTCACTACCTAGTGCGTGTCATTGCAGAGCAGAGTTGGACCTGTGGAGTGGTTGAAACCCTATACAGATGAGACAATAATTGAACTTGGGCAAAAAGGGGTGAAGAGTTTGTTGGCTGTCCCGATTAGGTAATATGTGCCGTCCCTATTCTTTGAATACTTTATGCCTTCTTTCTGTCATTTACTCTCTTAATTAGTCGCTTGCTCGCGCACAGAAAAAACATGACATTTTTAACACAATTATTAAACTTAGCCGTGCTGTAAAGATCTTTATGCTTGATTCACAGCTTCGTCAGTGAGCACATTGAAACTCTCGAAGAAATTGATGTCGAGTATAAAGAATTAGCTATGAAGTCTGGTGTACAAAAATGGGGGCGTGTTCCTGCCCTAGGTTGTGAACCTACCTTCATTTCAGATTTAGCAGATGCTGTCATTGAGAGTCTCCCATATGTTGGAGCAATGGCAGTCTCAAATCTCGAAGCTCGACAGGTACCCTTATTTTTTGAAATGATTTGATATGCTGTACATAGTCAAACATTACTGTCTGGGATAGATGCTAATACGATAAACTTTAATATGCTGTACATCATCTCCTATAAGAATGGCTTGCGTCTGTTGTCAAATATCTACGTTATTGTAAGTTGTAGGTATGTGTCTTCAAAGATCTACTCCATATAAAAGGTAATCAGTGTATCTGAAACATAAGAACTACTTCATAGAATAGGTAATCAGTATATCTGAAACACAAGAACACGTTATTGAGAGTTTTTTCTGCGTATGAAGCTAGATAAAAATTGAAGTGGAAGTTATCTCTCAGTGTAGGCAAGTATTTTTACTTTGATAGACATGTTGTCCTATATTGTGTTCCATGGGCACCTTTTCTTCGCTCTCCTCTTTTTCTTTCTTTTTTGTGTGTGTGTGTAGGTGATGACTTCATTAGGCAACTGAAAGAGCAAAACAGTGAAGATCACAGAGAGTTATTCTGCTGTCAAGTCTAGAACAACTTGGGAACTGAGTTGATGATATCTGTCCTCATAGAATTGAGCACTCGTATGTTAGGAGTATCTCGGTTTTGGGCATAGAAATGCTTTTCTGAGTCTGTTAGGCCACGTGTTTTGATGATTTACTGTTTGTTTCCAGCAGCTCTGTGGTTAAATGGTGCTTCATTATAGTGGTCTAGTTATTATCACTTGCAAGTTTGCTGTTAGAGAGTATAATTCAAATTATAAATTTATCTCTTCTTATTAGCATAAGTTTTTTAAGATAAATGGTAGATTCACATGGTATTAGAGCCAAAGTCCTAAGTTTGAAATCTAACTTCGCACTTTATCCCAATTTCAATTAAATAGTGCACGCGTTGGGCCTCCCAATTAAAGGAGAGTCCAACCCACAAATGAGGGAGAGTGTTAGAGAATATAATTCAAATAATAAAATCTATTTCTTCCTATTAGTTTGAGCTTTTGGAATAAGTAGTAGATTTACATTTACCTAGTCCCCTAGCTCCTCTTTTAGCTTTTTATGGATCACTAGTCCTCCATAATCAGCTTCTTTACCTAGTTCCCCATACTTGAAATGTGTGAACACAACACCCCGAGCTTTGATGCCTAGGTTGATATTTGTCTGTTTTCTTCATTTTCCTTTGTACTGCCTATCTGTTGTATCTACCCTTGATATGTATATGAGCTCCAAAACTACACGACAAGGGCCATTCTTTAATAACTTTTCCTGATGAGCCTGTCAAATCCTCCTCATAATGAATCTGTGGTACTGAATCAAAGCTCCTCCACTGTCCTATATGTATAAGAGCTACTTGTGCAATCCCATCAACGCACTAGTCAGACCTCTTGTCACTTTTCTGCTAATTGTCCTATATCATTTCTCGACTATTTTTCTGGTGTGAGGATCTGTATTGCCGAAGAAAATGCCACAAAATGTATCAGTTGCTTTTTATGCAATTTATGGTATATTAAATTGACTGAATGGCAGTCACATGGGATCGGTCTGGTGGTCCGTTGAATGCATGATTTCTCATGATGGAATTCTGAGTTTGACTCATCCTACTAGAATCCAGTCAATAGTTTAGGTCCACGCCCAAGGTATTTGTCCTCGTAGTTTTTGTTGTGTGTGGACAGGATAACTGCATGTATAGGGATGTGAGGTGCTCAAAGAAAGATTATGTGCGCACAATCGATTGAGAACATATGAATGAGTCTCAGCAAATTTTTTTGAATGGACATTTTTTTTTTCAAAATTAGTGGATTTGGTTGCTTCTTGAGCCTTTTTCAGTTGGAAACATATTTTTACAATGTGGGGGGTGCTTTGATATTGATTTGTTTACACAAGTATGTTGCCTTAAATTTTTATGGGCATGGCCATGACTTCCCTGACGGGCATGTATCTGTACATCTGAAACACATCAAAATTGACTTTGAAGAAACAAATTCAAAGTTAGGCCTCTATCGTTCATTAAGGTGAATTTAGGTGTCAATGGATAAAGTCTTTTGCTATCCTCATCACCATAGTGGTGCACTGGAACATATCAAAATTCAAATTCTCTTGGATTTTTCATCTGAACGAGCAGAAACGTTGACTTTTCTTCTCTCTCGATCTTACTGATGATATATACACCCATCCTGGGACAATCCTTCCTCAATTCTTGACTTTAATTGTGTGGACCTGTGGTTTATTAAATGCTTTCTTTTTGTCACCTTGTGTAGCAGTCCGATCTGAGGTTTGGGTTTTTGCAGTCTTTGGTGCCCCTTGGCAGTGTAGAGGAATTGTTAGCAACATATGATTCACAACGCAGGGAGCTACCTCCACCAGTTACAATGTGGGAATGGGGTTGGACAAAGAGTGCAGAAACTTGGAATGGAAGGGCAGCTATGCTGGCCGTGCTGGTTCTATTGGTCCTAGAAGTCACCACTGGGGAAGGTTTCTTACACCAGTGGGGAGTATTGCCATTGTTCCGGTGAATCTGCCTCTCTCTCTCTCTCTCTCCTCCCCCTCCCGGGGGGGCGCGGGGCCCCAAAAAAAACATCGAGAAACTCGTGAATTTTGTTTATGCATACTATCAGCACCTTCTTATGTGTATAACACAAGGTTATGCAGAATTCTTATGCATGTCACAGAGGATTAGATTTGGGTACTCACTAGTGGCAACGTCAATAGGGGTGAAAAGTAAAATATGTATCATAGGGGTTTTGGTCTGTATACATGCAGAATGTTTCCTTAAATGTATGTTGTAAAGCTTTTTGCTTTCTTGTTTCCCTTCTTTTCCGTGGCTTCCACTGGTTGGAAATTGTGGAAAGGTTGTTTGTGGGCTAACGGGTAATGTAAATTTGAAATTAGTCGACAATTCTTGGCAAACTGACTCTTGGTGTAAGATTTGACTGTATGTTATCAAAGCAATGAAAATTTGCCTGGGCCAGTACCAACTGGGGAGGAAAATGGCCATAGACTAGAGATGGTCTTCCCACTTCAGTTGCCTTTGGATTGATATCATGAAGGCGACAATTTAGTTGCCTTGTGATATGCATGGATTGGGATTTTGGGCTAATTCTGTGCAAGTAGACTTTTTGAGTCGAGCAATTTTGGTAGGCGCATTTTGCGTGGTCGTTTATGCTGACAAACACATGCCTAAAGGGAACAAGCGTGTCCGGCCCTTAGATAAAGCATGCGAGAGAGAGCATGCGAGAGAGAGAGAAATGTGCTTCAGGGCAAATATTCAGAGGCCAAAAGTCTGCAAGACTGCAAGTGTAGTTTCATAATGACCCTGTAGATTTTTTACGCAAGCAGATCTCTAACTCAGGACACCATTTTTTCATTTCTTGGCAACTTTGATTACATGGAGACTCCACAGAGTACTACAGCCTGTTTGTATGACTAGAGGTGGCACTGAGGTAATGAGAAATGCTGCCCAGAAGGCTTACGGCAGCAGCCCATTTTGCCGTGCTATGGCCCCCAGTCTGCCCACAATTGGAAAAAAAAAAAAAAAAAAGAACAATATGAAACAGCAACGTTAATCCTGTAAAACTGTCCGACAAATTGGACTACAATTGATCAACTGGGGCATTGGTTCAGGGGACAAGTTATAAACTCGGGGGGGAACTTTCTCAAAGGGTTTAACTCTCGTTTAGCCTGTACAGTTTTGTAGACATTTTTTGAGCCCATGAATTTTGAGGATTTTTTGGTTCACCGACAAATTCGGTTTTTCAGATGATTGGGCCCCTGATAGGAAACTTCGAATACTGCCGGCAAATGGGGCCGAAGAAGTTGAGCTTTGCATGGCAAGCATGTCAAACAGCTTAGCCAGACAACTCCCTTTTGGACGCATGCTCCATCTCACTATCAGCGAGGAAAGCACGAGAAGCAAGGAATAAACTTGCTGCGAAGCAATGAATCCGACACGAGATCCTCTCTTTATCTCTCTTATTTGCGAAGATTCTTCTTGATAGTGTTATTGTGGTTAAGATAGAAGCCTGTGGAAGAGATGAAGCATCCCAGCAAGCCATTTTTCTCCTCCTTGAGCTCTCGGTCTTCTTCTTCATTTTTGGTGCTCTTACTTTTTATCATACCTGTTGCTGTAGTAATTGGTTTTTTGAGCTTTTATTCTCCACCTTTCTCGCTAGAAAGCCCTTCTGAATTGCTTGAAGCAGCATCGGCTCCCACTCCAGCTCCATTGATTTCTGCAGAACCCAGAGAAACCTCAGAAGCTGCTAGTCCATTTAGTTCTGGAGAGAACAGAGCAGAATTATCACCTCCCCCTACTGTAAGAACTGTTAGTACAGTTTCATTCGACTATTTTGTAAGAAAGTTCTGTCACTAATATATTGTTTTTACTCTGGCTTAGGTTATCACCACATCCAAAAGAAACAGCAGATTGAACAAAATTGAAGCAAGGTTGGCTAGAGCCCGGTCTTCTATAAGAGAAGCTGCTCGAGTCCGGAATTTGAGTACATCAACTCAGGAAGATCCAGACTATGTTCCTCATGGGCCACTGTATAGGAATCCAAATGCTTTCTACAGGTATTATCTTAATTTAATTCATTGTCTTCTTCTCTCTTGAACTGTCAAGTGTTTCTTAACCCATCGAGTTGACTCAGAACTCAGCCATGCTGACCTCTCTTGCCTTATATAACTCATTGCATCACGACTAGAATGGAAATAATAATAATAATAATAATAATAATATCTAGATGTTTCTTGGGTTTTTAATTTCATAAATTGCCAATTCCTGGAAGAAAATAAGCCTACTTTCTATTTATGTTAATCTAAGCTGAAATTCGAATGTTTGACTTACGAGGCATAGCTAGAAATTTGGACTGCCAAATTGCGATAAGATATTTTATTGAGGGGCCCTAATGAATTAACGACTATAAAAGCCAGGCCTGGAAAAATTAAAATCTTCATTTATAGGTGATGCTGAAGGCCCGTGGTCCGTCCCCTCGGGTCCTTCGCTAGCTTGATAGATAAAGAACATGCTTTTTTTTAAGTAGCTTTTAGAGGGTTGGGGAGCTATGGCGTAATATGATGAGACACTTAAGTAGTAGATTTTAGGCAACCGATTTTGCCATGTATGACGAGGACAGTGGCTATATAGGTAGGCCCTTTATTGACCAAGTTGTTTTAACTCGTCAATATAAGCACAAAGAAAGCCACAAATTACTCTTTGTACCTAATTGCTAAAAGCCTTTACCAATGCTTTATTTGCGACTACCAAAAGCGACGACCTTACATGGTTGCTAGAATGCTTCAGTTACCAAATTCTATATCTTATTGCAATATCGTCATTTCACTTAATTAAAATAGAATATGTTTAACTTATGATAAGATGAAATTACTTACAATAATATCAAACTAATAGCTCTAAGTAGGTATATTATATATAGGATATTCTGAGTTTACACAAATTGCTAGTCATGTATATACCATAGTACTACCTATGACAAAAGATTTAATCTAAAAAAATTCTGTTGCAAGTTTTGAAAGATTTTGAGAGATAAAACAAGAATAAGTTCTTTTTTTTTTTTTTTTTTTGCTAATCTAAAACAAGAATAAGTTCAAGAAGGAAATAAGAGAGAAAGAGAGTCATATTATAATGAGGGATTAATGATTGTAATGAATAAAATTGGTAGGCTAGGGAAAAAGAAAACAGATCGAAGTCATAATATTCCATCAGTCACAGATATTGTTCTCATTCAAATCTTTTGTGCTAATTAAAAAGATGATAAAAACCTTAGCATTGAGGAGGGACTGAAAATGCCAAGGCCCTTAGGCCCCCCTCGTATAAGCTCTTGTTAATTTGCTGAGTAATTAATTGAGTGTTCAATATTATTACCTTGAGTAGAGCTAATTAATTCCTTTTAATGTATTAATTAGGAGCTATCTGGAGATGGAGAGGCTGTTCAAGATCTACGTATACGAAGAGGGAGAACCTCCTATGTTCCATGACGGTCCATGCACGAGCATTTACTCCACAGAGGGAAGGTTCATCCATGAAATGGAGAAGGGAAAACTCTATCGCACCAGAAACCCTGAGGAGGCTCTCGTTTACTTCCTACCGCTTAGTGTCGTCAGGATGGTTCACTACCTCCACGTGCCCGGAGCACATCACATCGACGGCATTGGACTTGCGGTGGCTGACTACGTAGACATCATTGCCAACAGACACCCCTTTTGGAATCGAAGCCAAGGCTCTGATCATTTCATGCTCTCTTGCCATGATTGGGTAAACAAATCATAACACTTCGATCAGAAAACCAGAAGTCTATAAAGAAAACTAGATTTTTTTTCATTCTTTTGGACTGAAAATCACTTGCTTAATTGGAATTACCAAAGCTGCAAATGCACTGATCTTTCCATATTTTGGTATACATACAGGGGCCGAGGACATCTTCCTTTGTTCCACATTTATTCCACAATTCCATAAGAGTTCTTTGCAATGCTAATACTTCTGAAGGGTTCAATCCTTCTAAGGATGCACCGTTTCCGGAAATCCATCTTCTGACCGGCGACATCAAAGGTCTTATAGGTGGTCTCCCCCCGTCTCGCCGGTCAGTTCTTGCATTCTTTGCAGGACGTTTGCATGGCCACATTAGGTACTTACTTCTAGAGCAGTGGAAAGACAGAGACCAGGACGTGCAAGTTTATGACCAACTTCCCCCTAAAGTGTCTTATGATTCCAAGTTGAGGCAGAGTAGGTTCTGCTTATGCCCAAGTGGGTATGAAGTAGCAAGTCCAAGAGTTGTGGAGGCTATATATGCCGAGTGTGTGCCAGTGTTGATTTCTGATGGCTATGTACCACCTTTCAGCGATGTTCTAAACTGGAAGTCGTTTTCTGTGCAAGTGGAAGTGAAGGACATACCAAATATCAAAACCATATTGATGGGCATTTCTCAAAGAAGGTACTTGAGACTGTACAGCAGAGTAAAACAAGTACAGAGACATTTTTTGTTGAATGGGCCTCCTAAGAGATTCGACGTTTTCCACATGATTGTACATTCTGTTTGGCTTAGGAGATTGAACGTTCAACTTCTAGATGTAGAAAATTCTGATGTGTAAGATTAAATTTCCAAATAAGAGATTAACCAAAGATGTAGAAAATTCTCTACAAGAAATAAGGGATTATTGTGATTCTTTTTTCTGATTAAACAGTGCACAAATCTGAAGCTCCCGATTTCATTGGTGGTTGAGTTTAGCTCCCAAAAAGATGTCTCTGCATAGTGATGGACTGTTATAATGCTTACAGAGTCATTCATAGTGGTATCATGCAAATTGAAGCTTTTGTGTTTGAGATTTCTATCCCCAATGACACAGTAAGATTCATTTAGTCTAACCCTCTTAGCAGAGTACCAGATAACTCTCTGGGTAGGAGAAGTTTGATGGGCCTCAGGGCACACCATTCCATTCTAGGGCCACTAAATGATCACTGACACACTCTAAATTCTGGGAGCAGTTGCAGCTCCTCATATTTTAAAATGTACAGCCGTCCAAAGTTGCCCTTAGGCATGACCAGAAATAAGGAAAACTATCATCTTGCGAGTATTGGCCTATACACTCTGGTGAGTATCTTCTACCCGCCCTAGCACTGTCATCGGTATTGCCATCATAAAAGTTGACTTGATAATTTCAGCAATAAAAGGATGACATAACAAAATTCAGACATCAACTTGGGATAGCAATACAAACCTTCTTTTCTCATATATCTGGCGTCCATTGTGAAACAAATAATAGATTACAAGCAAAGCGCCTTACAAGTTGGAAGATGGTCGAGTTTCAGTATCCACTATTTCTGAGATTCTAGAGTCATTTATTAGATATTATACATACAAATTGGTAAATGCTAATGACACAACGGTGAACAATTTGATTATCTTATAAACTCGAGAAGGATGATGATGCTTAACTGATGTGGAATTCTCCACTTGCATGAACTTCTTTGACCCTCTTGTCATACTCGTCTTCTTCATCCTCTTCTTCCTCGACCTCTGCATCTAGGTCCTCATTGTCTTCCTCGTCTTCTTCTGCTCCCCAGCCAAAGCCCCTGATAGGCTTAGATGATGGAGGTGGGTTTCTCGCCTCTGCTACGATTTTCATTATCTCATCCACACTTTGAAGCGAAAATCCTGGATTGTCTCTCTGGTAATAGATAGCTTGATTAGACTCTGTAAGCTCCCTTGGCAAGTTCTTTAAGAACCACGGATGGTTCTTGATCTCTTTGATCGCAATTCTCTGAAAGCCAACAAAGCATTCGAGATTACTTATAAAGTAACACTGCAGTATAAATCCTAGGACTCCACATTAAATGCATGATAGATACATTATCCTTGAAGGCAGCCTTCAACTTATTAATCAACATAGAATCCAGTACACAAAGTACAAAACTATCCCCTCATTGTAAGCATAATCCACTAAAAGCCACAAAGATCAAGAAACCACTGTATACCATTTAAGAAGCAAACCTAAATGCTAAAGTATCAAAAATCAAGGATCAAACATAAACTACTCCTCTCAATTCCAGAAGAGCATTACTTATGATTATCCACAATCTATCAGATTCCAATGGAGTCAATATCGCCATTCCAAGCCCTAGATTGTTATGCAATCTGCAATATCTAACTAAATGAAAAACCAACCAGATAGCTCCCCCTTCTGTCACCTACTTTTGGTTAGAACTGAATGAACTTAGGCTTTCTGCATTTAAGGTCTTATGTCTGCATCTAACCTCATCTCTCTCCCACTCATAAATAAATTTGGAAAAGAAAGAAAACATTTGATAATTGCAAAAGAAAGTAAAGTAAGACTGATGCCTATCTTTACTAATAGGATAAAGTATCTGCTTTGATGTTAAAAAGTAAGACAAACAGAATGATACCAATTATAAAAGAAACACTGGGCTTAATCTCCTAAGAGAGACAGAAACAATAGATCTTTCTTTTCTTCTACAATTATGACAGGTCTCAATTGATTCAACTAATGAATCACCGGCCATATTGCATTGTTACTATAGGTTGTCTTTGAACTATGGGCACTCTGTTGGTAGCAGTATGGAGGGGGATCTGAATGAGACTATGGAATCTTATTTGTTGGACCGTATCCCTGATTTACTTACACCAAAACCTCTAGAACAGTACAAGGACAAGTGTAGAGGTCAGACACCATTAAAGAATAAAGATAGAAGAGCTTCGCAATAGAGTACTGAACAAGAACCTTTCCAGCAACTGAAACAATTTATAAGATCAACTATCATCCCGACTCTTAAGAGTTTTTCCTAGAAAATTGAGTGAAAGGATATTCATCACCAGTAAAGGGCATCATGTACACAGAGTGCAACGGTTCAAGATTTGCGACCTCAATTAACATGCAGATTCCTTTGGCTACCACACTTGCTTTTAATACTAATAATGCCTTTTGTTAACATAGTAAATATGTCCAGGAAGGGGGAAAAATGAAAATTCAGAGGTTCACCAAAAAGTAAGTTCTGATTATATGAGAAGGGCTAAAAGGCATTTTCCTAAATATTTCACAACACCCCTAAGCTACACACATTGACCGAAATTGCAATGGTCTGCATAGAGTTTTGTAATTACAGAATGATTCGTACCCTGGAGGGACTTGCAACAAATAGGCGAGAGAGTAGGTGCCTGCAATCTTGAGATATGTGGACATAGTCGGGAATTTTGTATTGAACAGCCATTATTTTCTGCAGAAAAATGGTAGAAAGGAAGAGGAATTGAATACCAGATAATGAACGGTCAAAAGTTCCAAAAATCATGTAGATCGATCGAGACAATTAATTACTTGAATTGTTTTTCTGAAATTCCTCGGGTCATCTTGGTCTTCAAAAGGGTATCCTCCCACCAACATGACATAAAGAGTTACTCCACATGACCATACATCTGCCAACTAAATAAAAAGCAAGAGAAGATTACTCAGACATCCGACACAAGATATAATGTGCTCTGAAATGGAAAAATTCAAATTTCTCTCCTTTATAGCTGCCCAATAGCCAAAAATTAGCAAGATTATGATATGATGGCTCAGTTTTCCATTTCATGCCATGCTTCATGTAAAAATGGTTCATTAACTTAAAAGCCGCTTATTGTTGGATTGACCAGGAACACGAAGATGTTTCAGACCAAAGTTCACGATAGGTACATTCCCCATGTATGAAAAGCGCTCGGATTTTGAGTCCAAATGACCATATGGAGTGGCCCTAAAAGCTTAGTAGTGGAAGACACCCTAACCATATTTCTGGAAAATAAGAGCCCTCCCCCTCTCTCTTCCACCCAAAAGGAGGGAAAAAGAGACCCAAATAAAGCATCAAGAAAAAAACAGAGAGAAAAGAAGTCACCAAAATGTGCAGGATTGACAAAACTGAGTTTTCACATGGTGGAAGCTGATGCCGCAAAACTCCACTATTCAACAACCAATCTGATGGTAGTGCGGTTAACAAGTGCTCTAGTGGCCATTACTTTATAAAGTCCAAAGACGAAACATGGCTTCAAAATTGGCCAGAACTGAAGTTTCAAACCATATGCCCACATGGAGTGTCTATAAAGGAAGTATATTATATGCGCATTGAAAAGGGGAATCTTATCGAAGTAACAAAGGACGTACATTCAAGCCTATCCCTTCACAATACAAACAAGGTATCAACTGTATTATATTTATTAGCAAGGTTACAAAATGTTTTTTTATCACAATAAGAGAGGTCGCCAAATAGTAGAGAATGATGAAGCCCTCAATAGTGCCGACATAGATGCCATCATGCTTTCTTTCCAACACCCACACCCAACAGGCCAACATGGATGAAAATTATGATTTCCAACTTTTCTATAATGTTTAGAAGATTCATAATCATATGCTCCTTGCCAGCGATATGATTGTCTACATCTTCATTTTTGGCTGTCCCACTATTATTGTCCATCGCCAAAAGTTAAATCCTAAATTTTTGTAATCTTACACTAAGGCCATCTATGAGCAAAAATATACTACTCATTTAAGCATATGAATCTGACCCAATAACAAGAAGAGAAAGAAATAATCAAAAGTGCATCCCTGAAACGATTATGTTCCTCTCTCAACACCTCTGTTTTGTCACGGGGGACCGTAAATTTAGAGACAAAGGGAGCACTAATCTTAGGGTCGAAATGCAAATATTTTGCAAGGAAATGGGTAATACTTCGAAGCCAGCCTTTTTGTTACGCCTGATCCCAAAACAACACGCTGTAGAAAATATCAAAACTGTGCACTAAACAGTTGAGTAACAAATTTACCTTGCCATCATACTCCCGTCGGGAAAGAACCTCTGGTGCAATATATGCTGGAGTTCCGACTGTAGATTTGGGTCTTGAATGCAGAAGGGATGACTACTCCATAAATTAAAAATTACACCCCAAATAAATCAACGAAATACCAGAGACAATATTACCAAAAATAATCAAATAAATGAAACCAATTTACACACCTTAGAATAACCAAAATCACAAATTTTGAGCCGCGGTGCAGGGCTTCCATCTAAAAGGGTGTTTTCTAGCTTCAAATCTCTATGGCATATTTGCTGCAGAACAAGAGTAAAAGATAAATAACTATAATTATTAATGGCATTTTTTGGGTAACAATGTAGAATCTCCAATAAACAATAAAAATCCCAGACATCCTCTGCCCAGACCAAGGTAAAAGGAGGACATTACCATGGAATGACAATAATTGACACCAGATATCAGCTGCTGAAAGAAATATCTGGCCTGAAAAATTAAAGAGAAACAAAAACGTATTAACTACTGAAATAACTCCAAATAAACAAGAGAAAGTGAGTGAAAGGGAAAGGTCGTTCGTTAGATGCAAAAGAGAAAAATAAACTGTTACCTCGTCTTCACTAAATCTACCGGCATTGCAGATGCGATCGAAGAGCTCTCCACCGGCGGCATATTCCATAACTATCGCCAGATGCGTGGGTGTCAAAACCACCTGCAAATTTATATTCCAAACGATGGAATAAGAGTTCAACAATTGACCCTTTTAACCATAATTTTGGGAAGGAGAGAGAGAGTCAGAGACAACGAGCTGCAAGAGAGGACAAAAAAAAACTAGCCTCCTTGAAACGGATTATATTGGGGTGCCGGAGCGATCTGTGATTGATGATCTCCCTGGCCACATTCTCATCAATCTGCAATATGACGTGACAATTTAGAATCGGCGATGTGGACAGAAGAGTGTCTTAATTCTGTTTGGTTTCAGGGAAAACGGAGGACAATACAAAAGAAAACAAGGAAGATGCGTTAATTTGAATTCAAGCACCACATATTACGATTGGGCTCACATTCCTTTAGTATGTTTTTTTCTGGGGTTCTCCAGATCACGAAAAATATCAGAAGCCAAAACTGAAATTTTCTTTTGCTTTTTGTACTCTCGAACCCAAACAAGCCTAAAAGATATTTCTCACATTTGGAATCCAAAACACACCTCCATTCAGCTCAGTGTAACGCCCCTCTTAATCTTCCACTCTTTCTCTTTGGAACCAACAACATCAAACGCAAAGCACACTAATGAGTAATGAAAGTCCTAATTTTTTCACCCAGTTTTCTCAGCAACCAAACAGAAAACCATGACAAACCTTGTAACCACGCTCGATGTATTTCATGGCGACGAGCTCCTTTGTCTCCTTGTGCCTCAAGAGCCTTGCCACCCCGAAATTCCCAGCTCCCAAATCCTTCACCATCTCGTACTTGTCCATCTCCACGGAGTTTTTCTTCCTCTGCTGCTTCAAGAACTATATCAAAAGAGATCCCAACGATCCACTACACATGCAACTACTTTTAGAGCCTTAGTTCCTGCATGCACACAGACATGGGCAAGAACACTGAAAGTGAAACCTGAGACTCTATATGGAGACCGTGTGTCCAAGGAGAGCGTGGGATCGGATCCAAGTCGCTTGTTTATGTATTTAAGGGTACGCGAAGTGAATTATGGAGGGGATCGGTTGAAGTATGCACGTGGGGAGGTGTTAGAAAAATGGAGTAAATGAGTATGGGAATCCATGACCAGCTTGAATCCAATCACTGCCAGTATCACTGCAACTGCTATGCTTCATCCCCCCATCACGCACCCGTTGCTTCTCTTTGTACGTACAGATATGATTATTTATATCGTTTTGTTTGCTATTGGATCTCTAAAAACGCCGTTGTGGTAGGAGAAACAACGCGGAGTCACTTTGACTTTTGGATGCCGTTTTGCCAAGATACCCAACCAACTATTTCACGTTTCACTGTTTTAAAAGTTTTCCAAAATGGGGGACTGACGAGTGAGGGAGAGGTGATGCCGTTTTGACGCCTGTGCATAAATCGAGCTCCTTCTTCTGTTTATTACTTATTATGAAAGAAATTCACGAGCAATCTATAGACAAAAATTCAGAATTTTTGTTTTGGACCTAACTAGATCAAATCCGTTCGAGTCTAATATGATCGGTCTGATTAGCGAGAGTCCTTCTTTTTAAGTATTAAATTAAAGTGATTAAAAATCAAATTATTTATTTATATATGAATATTAGAATTTCGTTTGTATATTTGCCACATGTGTTGTTGTACTTATCACGTGGATGTTCGTTCCCTTCTTAATTTCTTAATTTTTTTTTTTTTTTTTTTTTTTTTTTTTAACTATTAGGCCATTTAATCTTCAAAATTCTGACAATGTACTCGGATAGCTGTCATAACACGATTAAATATATAACATTTAAAATAATTACATTTTTGTCAAAATACAAACATATTATATTATATATTATCAATTTTGTGACATTTTATCCATCAATTACTAATCGTTTATATTTTATACCGTTAATTTAGATAAAAATTAATATTTTGATTTAGTGAAATGAAAAATTTAACCTAACAAAAAATATAATAATACAAAATTATGAAGATAAAATTAATATTACAGAACCTCAATAATGGATGGGCGAGAAGTGATTTAAATTTAAAGTGATACAAATTCTTAGGAAAAGAGACACTAACTTATGAAGGTGGTATCAAATAGGAGTAGTACAATGATACCTCATACATGTGAGTGGTGGGTTATTGAAACGTAGAGACCATGTGTCCTGCACATTCCCATGTCAACCTCCAATTAATTATAGAACACAGCACGCGGTTAACATGAAGACTTAAGGGCATATATAATATAGCTATGTCATAAAAGGAAATGTCACCCAATGAAATTTCATAACCTGAATTAGTCAATTAGATTTTATTCAATCAACCAATATAGTAACCATTTAGAAAATTAAAAAAACGCTTTGAAATATCACTAAGGCTAGTTTGTTTCGACGTAAAATTATTTATAATGTAAATTAGTTTCAAGTGAATTTTGTTTCAATAAAGTAATTTAGTCTTCAATGTTTAGTTGCTACCTCAAAAAGAAATAATTTTTCAAAAAATAAAGTACATAAATCTATACATGAAATAGTGTGTTTTTTGGATTGATTTTTTTTTTCTTCGAAAAAGGAAAGTCTTCAACAAAGTGAGACAAGTCTTTGACATAGAGAGAGAGTTAAGTTTCAGAAACAGGACATTTAAGTTATGGAATGTTGTACGATTTTAGAAATAAGGTTAGGCTTTTGTAAGAGAAGCTACTCTATAGAAGGATAGCTTATATTTTCATGTGGACAGAATCTCAATTCGGTTGACCATACTTTACGATAATGTCTAAACATCTGAAAGTGAGGAAAATATTTTCTATAAATGAGATTACAACAAAACAAACGGATTCAAGTTAACTTTGGAATCGAGGCTAAGAGGTTTGTTTTTTTTCCCCCTTAAATAATTAGAGTTCTGAATACAGTTTGGTCTCTTATAGTTACAATTTTAACCTTACCCCATTTCTTTTCACTTTTTTTCTTTCCAAAACTTATGAAGAAAATGATTGGCTAATAACTTATTGGTGCTTGAGTGTTAAAATTTAGGAGTACGAGAGTTGGTGAAAAGTGAAAATAATTTATGAGAATTGATAAAAAAAGTAAAGAGAAAATACACTTTGTACCCTTGAACTATGAGGTGTCTGACACTTTGCACTCCCTTATTTTGATTTCGTGACATTGAGCCCAGAATCTTCTGATTTTCGTCGATTAGCAACCCAAAACCGATTTAGCTGTTAATTAATCCGGACAATAATTAGCCCACATGTCATCCACATGCGTCACTTGCCTTTGTTTTTCCCGTTTTACCCTCCTTTTATTTCCATTCTTCCAGACCTCGATCACCATGCGTTCTTCAATGGCAGCTCTGCCTGGCTTGCAAGAGCTGACACTCCAGGCGGCCTTTTTCCCCATTTCTCTAAGGTCATCTTCCACCATCTAAACCTGGTTCCCATAGTAACTTTTGCTTCTTCTTCTCCCTTAGACGACTTTATCGCCATAATCTACTTTCTGAGTTAACCCTTACTTCCTTAAACTAAAAATCTCAGAACCTGCAATCTATTGAAACAGAAAAAACCCTAATTTCGACAAAGAAGCTAATTTGAACTAAAACCCTCAAGAGCAAATGATTTCAAAACCCTGATTTAACTGAGCATTCAAGGCCCCAAAGTTAATTTATTTTCCAAAAGGTTTTCAGGCAATCCTAGTAAAAGTAGAGATGGGGAAATGGAAGTAGGAGGCTTAGATCATGTAGAATTGGATGAGAAATTGAGGGAAAATGTTGTGCTTCCTTCGCCAATTCCCTGGGTGATCTTCATTTCTTCTTGAGAATCGAAGCGGCTAACATGCACGAGTGCTCCATTCTCTTGAATATATTTTGAATCATAATTTGAGATTTTTTCTTCCTTTGAAATTGCTCTTCCGGTGCTAGAATAGGCTATGCTTGGCGGCTTGTAGCAAAAAATCGTCTTAATAGCTTTCCTCTTCCTTTACTTTCACTCGCTGCTTCGCCTTCGACGACTCAAACTAGGAGTGACCATTGTTTTCTTATAGTTGCCTGATGTCAATGACCTTGTCCAATAGGTTGCCCAATGGTGCGTCTGTTAGTTAGGTGTTCTCGGTCGACTAACAGTGTTGTGGCGATCGAGGTCCGAAAGAATGGAAATGAATGGAGTCTTCACAAGTGTAAGAGGGTAAAACGGGAAAAACAAAGGTAAGTGACGCACGTGGAGGACACGTGGGTTAATTACTGTCAGGATTAATGGCTAAATCGGCTTTGGGGTGTTAATTAACGAAAATCGGAAGATTGTGGGTTTAATGTCACGAAATCAAAACAAAAGGGTGCAAAGTGTCAAACACCTCATAGTTCAGGAATGCAAAGTGTATTTTTTTTCAAAATATAAAAAGAGAAAATTTGAATGAATATTATAATAAAAAAAATAATATAATAAAGAGAGCGATTATTTTATAATTTTTTTAATCAGAACCAAAATTTTGAGTACAGCACACAAACAATTGATCACAGTTAGACATAACCTTTTTCTTTTCTGGTAAGCCACCCCGGAACGGGTCTTGACAATATCTCTTTGTGTAATGTGACTATCTAAAATTGAGACTTAAGATGCAAACACACGTCACCCAAAATTACTTGCTAAAAGACAAATTTACAAAACAGTTCAGAGTTTTATTAGGACTAGAATTTAAAAAACTAGCCTCCTTGAAACGGACTATATTGGGGTGCCGGAGCAATCTATGATTGATGATCTCTCTGGCCACATTCTCATCAATCTGCAATATGATGTGACAATTTAGAATCAGTGACGTGAACAGAGGAGGGTCTTAATTCTGTTTGGTTTCAGGGAAAACGGAGGACGATACAAAAGAAAACAAGGAAGATGCGTTAATTCGAATTCAAGCACCACATATTACGATTGGGCTCACATTCCTTTAGTATGCTTTTTCTGGGGTTCTCCAAATCACAAAAAATATCAGAAGCCAAAACTGAAATTTTGTTTTGCTTTTTGTACTCTTGAACCAAAACAAGCCTAACAGATATTTCTCATATTTGGAATCTAAACGAAATGATTTAAGACTTAATACAACACCAACCGAACCTAGAGGGGGGTGAATAGGTTCTGCAACTTAATCTTTCAAACTATTTAAATTTAACAAGATTTTTTTTGCACATGCTACACAAGAACTGATCAGACTTTTTTCAACACACGTCAACAGCAATGTAAATAATCAAACAAACTATAAATTAATTAATTTCGAATCTATATCCAAGATTCAAAAATCAAGAACATCTGAAAATTCAACTTGTAGTTCACGATTATTAATACTTTAATCAAGAATAATATTAACAGATCAATCACCACAAAAAGACACAAATCTTTTGGTTACGAAGAGAAAATCTCTTGGAAACAAATTCTAAGAGAAAAAAAAACTCTCCGGGCCTGTAGGCCAGGTAACGATTTCACTAGCTTTTCAAACTCGAAATACAAGGTGATCCATAGACTCAAGAATACCAACATCCTAGTCTAACACACTTCTTTTCTTACCCGAACTACACCATTCAAATATGCTCCAATGCAGGGATTAAGAACCTCTCATCCATTCAAAAAGCTAACTACCTTTACCTAGCTATTCATACTTTGCCATCCTCCATTGCGAATTCATAACAACCGCAAACGCACGAATTTGGCACTTGGATCTTCAAGATTTCAGCAACCTCCGAAAGTCTTGAATCTCTTTTGGGAAAATAACCAAGGTGATCAATCTATTGAACTAAGAATCCTAAAGAGAGGGGTTTTATCTTCAAGGCTCCATTCTCAATTAATACACATGAAAGTTTAGAAAAGGGGCAGAAATATTCAAGAGAGAGTTTCACGTAGAAAGCACGGTATTTCTAGATTTTTCTAAGCTCTGTTTCGTAATAGAATAAAGGGGTTATAAGCTCTGGGTGACTCACAGTTTAAGTTAAGGGTTTAAGGCTTTTTGGGTCTTTCATGATGTCATCCATTTAGTTATAAACGGACTAACCAACTTCTATTACTGCAATGTCCCAAATCACTTTTCTGTCTGACTTGCGTCTAACTTTCAGCTCACTTGACATTTTTGGGTAAAAACTCAACTTTTTACTATTATCTTCAATTCTTTATAGAAGCTTCGAAACACCTTAATATCTCAGGAAATAAACTAAATTACATGTGAAGTATAGCCAACTAAAATAGTCCCTAACAGAATCCAAAACACTCTCCATTCAGCTCGGTGTAACGCACCCCTCTTAATTCATATTGACTGAAATTAATCTTCCACTCTTTCTCTTCGGAACCAACGACATCAAACGCAAAGCACACTAATGAGTAATGAAAGTCCTAATTTTGTTACCCAGTTTTCTCAGCACCAAACAGAAAACCATGACAAACCTTGTGGCCACGCTCGATGTATTTCATGACGACGAGCTCCTTTGTCTCCTTGTGCCTCAAGAGTCTTGCCACCCCAAAATTCCCAGCTCCCAAATCCTTCACGGCCTCGTACTTGTCCATCTCCACGGAGTTTTTCTTTCTCTACTGCTTCAAGGACTATTTCAAAGAAGATCCCAATGATCGACTACACATGCAACTATCTTTTACAGCCTTAGTTCCTGCATGCACACAGACATGGGCAAGAACACTGGAAATGAAACCTGGGACTCTAATCTATATGGTGACCGTGTGTACAGGAAGAGCGTGGGATCGGATCCAAGTCGCTTGTTTATGTATTTAAGGATACGCGAAGTGAATTACGGAGGGGATCGGTTGAAGTATGCACGTGGGGAGGTGTTAGAAAAATGGAGTAAATGAGCATGGGAATCCATGACCAGCTTGAATCCAATCACTGCCAGTATCACTGCAACTGCTATGCTTCATCCCCCCATCACGCACCCGTTGCTTCTCTTTGTACGTACAGATATGATTATTTATCTCGTTTTGTTTGCTATTGGATCTCTAAAAACGCCGTTGTGGTAGGAGAAACAACGCGGAGTCACTTTGACTTTTGGATGCCGTTTTGCCAAGATACCCAACCAACTATTTCACGTTTCACTGTTTTAAAAGTTTGCCAAAATGGGGGACTGACGAGTGAGGGAGAGGCGATGCCGTTTTGAAGCCTGTACATAAATCGAGCTCCTTCTTCTGTTTATTACTTACTAGGAAAGAAATTCACGAGCAATCTATGGACAAAAATTCAGAATTTTTTTTTTTGGACTTAACTAGATCAAATCCGTTCGAGTCTAATATGATCGGTCTGATTAGCGAGAATCTGTCTTTTTAAGTATTAAATTAACGTGATTAAAATCAAAATATTTATTTATATATGAACGTTAGTTCTAATTTTAATTTTTTATCACGAAGAGCAAGCCAACTTACCACTCTAAATAGTTGGATATCTTATTGTTAATAAATTGCTTTATTTTATTTTCTTAAAGCAATAGGTAAACCTGTCAAATTTATATATTGGTTTATAAATAAGTAACTTCCTCGTGCATAGGCTGTGCCTATTGGAAAAAGTGTCACCTCCTAGCAGCAATTTGGAATCGTACCTCTCACCCAAAAAAAAAAAAAAAAATTGAAATCGTACATTTCTACATATTTCTGAATGCCGACTGACTCCCTTCTTTTTAAAAGAGGACTTCTACGTCCTAAATTTCGTTGCCTTTTGCCACGTGTGAACTCATTATGCTCATCACGTGGAATATGCTCTTAGTCTCTCTCCAATTTCTTAATGATTTTAATTCGGTTTTTTACCGCTTACTCTCTTTTTTTAATTTTTTTACCATTAGGTCATTTAATCTTCTAAGTTCTGGCAATGTCGCAACACGATTAAATATATAATATTTAAAATAATTACAATTTTTTGTCCAAAAATTATTCGAATATAGACACATTGTACTATAAAGTGTCAATTTTGTGATATTTTTTCTATTAACTATGTCTGTTTATACTTTACACTCGTAGTGTCATTAATTTAGATAAAAATTGATATTTTAATTCAGTAAAATGAAAAATTTAACCATATAAAAATTATAATAATAAAAAATTATGAGGATAAAATTGATATTTTAAAATCTCGATAATGGATAGGTGTATTTAATCTAAACAAATTTAAAGTGATACAAATTCTTAGGAGAAGAGACAGTAAGTTATGAAGGTGGTATCAAATAGGACTAGTACGATGATACATCATACATGTGAGTGGTGGGTTATTGAAACATAGAGACCATGTTTCCTGTACATTCCCATGTCAACCTCCAATTAATTATAGAACACAGCACGTGGGTTAACATAGAGCATATATAATATAGCTTTCATAAAAGGAAATGTCACCCAATGAAATTTCATAACCTGAATTAGTCAATTAGATTTTATTCAATCAACCAATATAGTAACCATTTAAAAAATTAAAAAACACTTCAAAAAATCACTAAGGCTCCGTTTATTTCGACGTAAAGTTATTTATAATGTAAAGTAGTTTCAATAAAGTAATTTAGTATTCAATGTTTAGTTGCTACTTCAAAAAACTAAATTATTTAAAAAAAAATATTTTTCAAAAGTGAGTTTGAGATTCATTTTTTTCGAAAGAGGAAAGTCTTTAACAAAGTGAGAGAAGCCTTTGACCAAAAGAGAAAGTTAAGTTTCAAGAACGAGACATTTAAGTAGGGAATGTTGGATGATTTTTGAAACAAGATTAAGCTTTTTTAAGGGAAGCTGCTTTACAGAAGAATAGCTTATATTTTCTAATCTCAATTTGGTTGACCATACTTTATAGGAGTATCCAAACATTTGAAAGTGGGGAAAATACTTTCTATAAATGAGATTACAACAAAACGAACTGAGTCAAGGTAAATTTGGAACCTAGGCTAAGAGGTTTGGTTTGTTTGTTTTTTCCCTTAAATAATTAGAGTTCTGAATGCGGTTTGGTCTCTGATAGTTACGATTTTAACTTCACCCCATTTCTTTACACTTTTTTTTCTCTCCAAAACTTTTGAAGAAAATGATTGGCAAATAACTCATCATTGCTTTTATTACTAATTGATCAAAGTTAGCCATAACCTTTTCTTTTATAGTAAGCCAACCTCGGAACGAGTCTTGAAAATATCTCTTTGTATAATGTGACTATCTGGAATAGACTTAAGGATGCAAAGACAAGTCACCCAGAATTACATGGCCAAAAGATAAATTTACAAAACGGTTCAGAGTTTTATTAGGACTTCAAACATCACACAGGAAAAAGAAGCATAAAAAAAGACATGACTGCCTACATCACAACTGCAAGGCTAGGCAGTACTTCCGAAATTGGATAGTTTACGAAAATTGATCACAACAAAGCAGTAGAAATTAGTGATGCACACTTCAATGAAGTAGAACCATGCCCGACGCCAGTATAGGTTTATGTACAGAACTTCGGCAATTGTCATCAATACCATTGCATAAGAGATCACAAAGCTTATGTAGAATGCCTCCATGTCTATGCTGAAAGTATCTTCTTCTCCCCCTTCTTGATCAGTTGGCATAGCAGATGGTGCTCCATTTTTTCTGCGAGCAACCTTGACTAATGGGGGTCCACATAGAAGAGGATTTCCCTCATAACTACTTTCATCAAAAGTCCCGAATTGATCTTTTCTTTCTAGTGTTGTACCTTACAAGTTATTATGCGTCACACTGAATGCAGCCAGAGAGTGCAACTCTATGAGCTGAGGAGGGATAATACCATTCAAGTTATTATAGGAAAGATCCAAACTCTCAATCTGCTATAGCTTTGAGAATTCCATTGGGATCAATCCGTTTAGATTGTTGAAAGATAGGTTCAATGCATGGATGTTGCTCAAGTTTCCAAGCTCGGCTGGAATCACACCGTTTAAACTATTGCAGGAGAGGTCAATTCCAGACATGTAATCAAGGATATTGCCCTTATAGCTATAACTTCTTCTCTTTGTTGTGAACTCCACCTCTTGTTTTCGCTTCCACTTTTGGGTTGGCATAAAACATAAAGAAATGTCGCTTCAAGATATCATCTAGCTTTGCTCTCTAATATGGCAATAAGGTCTCTATTGGAACATAATCGTCCACAAGCCATGTTTCATCTACTATATCAGATTTCTGGTGGGTTCCCTCGAAAGTAATGTTACTCAAGCATTGAGGTATCAGACCATAAAAGTTATTCTGGAAAAGATCAAGCATCCTTAAGCAGGCTAAAAGGCATAATTGATTTTGAATCTTGCCTTGTAAATGATTGGCTTTCAAGAGGAGAATGCTCAATGATGAGAGGTTGCCAATCCAATCTGGAAGGTAACCAGTTAGGCGGTTCTCTCTAAGATCTAGAGTGACTAGATCAAAGCTATCTTTGAATGCGTTTTTAATGGGACCACTTAGTCTATTTTTATTCAGATGAACATGTCTAATGAATGAAAAATTGAAGTAAGAGGGTATCGAGCCAGACAGATTGTTGTCGGAAAGGTCAAGAAATTTTAGACCATCAAGTTAGCACAACTCACGTGGAATTGGGCCTCCAAGCTTTTTGCTGGCCATAGCAATCTCTTGCAATGAAGACATATTCCCCATCCACCTTAGAAGCTCTCCTGAAAAATAGTTGTTGCTAAAATCAAATGCCCAACTCTGAATATCGGGTAAGCTATTGGGAATCTTCCCGGAGAATTGGTTGTTGTCAATGTACAAAAAGGACAAGTTAGTTAGATTAAAACCAATAGGAAATATTTTTCCACTGAAATTATTGTTTGATAATCGGACGTATCCCAAGGAGGAGCAACTCATTGCAAATTGCTTGGGCATTGTTCCTGACAAATGGTTACTAGACAAGTCTAAAGTTCTTAAAGAGACCAAATCACCAAAAGAAGATGGAATGATCCCTTTAAAAGCATATCCAGACATGTTTAAATGCCCTAGATTTGGAAATACTAGACCTAAGTTTACAGGAATTTGACCTCCTAAATGATTATGTGAAATATCTATGCTCCAAATCTTGGGATAAGGATGATATGGCACATGGAAAGGACCAATGAAAGAGTTATTTCTTAAATTAAGAATCTCCAATCTTGAATTGTTTTCTAGCAACCAAGTGGGGAACTTCCCTGATAGATTATTGTGAGAGAGATCAATTACTTGTAACTTATGCTGGTAATGAAGGAATTTGGGAATCGTTCCACTGGATTTCTCTAATGAAGAACCTGACAAACTGATGAACTTTAACTGGAAGGTAGGAGCCCAAGTTTGAGACTCAGCTTCATCAACTATTTCGTTGTTATCACTCAATATGACCTCAAGCTTTGAGAGATTGAAAAATGAGGACAATCTGATAGGGCTAAAGTAGTTATTCGACAGATCAAGGTACTTGAGTTATTGCAAGCTAGATAGGGGAGACAGTGTCATGCTTCCGCTAAAGTGATTGGAAGAGAGATCCAACAATCGGAGTGTTGTCATGTTTGCTAAACATGAAGGCAATATCTCTTCAAGTTCGTTCCCACTAAGGTCCAACTCTTGTAGGTTCCTCAGTTCACACCAACCTATTAAATTAATGAAGTGATTAAATTTTACTACCAAAAGACTCTAAAACAAGTAATGATTAGATTCTACTACTGAAAATATTATCTACAAATGATAAATAATGAAAGGAGCGGTACCTTGGGCAGGTAAGCTGCCATTGAGTGTACAGCCACGGTCAATACATCGAGGGAAGTCATAATTCCAGCTCTCTGAAGGAAGCTTTTCTAAATGTATGAACCGTCCAAATACAACTCCTTTAGGTTGTTTAGTCTACCCAACTCTGTCAGATATAATGAAAGCTTTAGATTCTCTTTCTTTTTTCCGAGGTGGTATAGAAAAGTATATCAATTATTAAAAGAAATTGTACAGTTTATATGTTGGCTTAGCCCATAATTACATTGATCAATCTCGAGCTAGTTTGGAATTGCTTGTCAACTTATTACAAAGCTAATGACACCAAATCACAAAGTTTCAAATACAATGTGGTATGCAAGCTAAGAAAAGAAAATTGACACAATTTTTTTTGGTTTGACAGCCTAGCCTACGTCCACAAGAAAGTGCCGCCAAATTTCACTAAATCGCAAATAGGGTTACATTATATAAGTATTTATATAAAATCTCTAGAGAGATTCTATATTAGTTAAGGAACTGAAGATAGACTTGGGAAATGCCGTGAAAAGTTTCATTGATAAAACATATACACTTACCAGGTAAACTATTTAGTTGATCCAACATGTTGCCTTCCATATGTAGTTCTTTGAGTGATGCAACCGCACTAATGGATGACAGGAAGCTGTCATTTAAGTAATTGCGATCTAGTACGAGCACCTCCAGCTTCACAAAGCTCACCACAGCAACACTTGTCACAAAGCTCACCACAGCAACACTTGCCCAACCAATCCTCGAATGACCCGACATAGAGAAGTCACGTGATATACCAGCAGACTAATAGAGGACAAAATTGTATTTTTTATTCTTTCTTGCACGTTTGTATAGCATATTTGTATACATTCACGGTGTACCCTGCTTTGGTCTTTTCTTTTATGAGAATGAACGGGATTTCCCTCATGGGTTTCGGTGCTCTCTAACATGGTATCAAAGCGTATTTTGCTCATCATCTGCGTTGTCGCCACCGCCAAAAAAAAAAAACAATTTCCCAATTTTCTTCCTTATTCTCATTCTCATTCTTGCTGTCATCATCATCCTCTCTCTTGAATCATGGCCTCAAGTTCTAGCAGTTCTTCTTCTACCTTTTCATCATGGCCTTAAGTTCTAGCAGTTCTTCTTCTACCTCTTCAGCAAGGAGTTCCTCTTCTTCCTCAGTGTTGGCTCCTTGTGAAGATCCCAACTCTCATTTTTTCCTTCACCCAAGTGATAACTCCAATACAGTGGTGGTCACTCCTGAGCTAATGGGCTCTAACTATCTGTCCTGGAACAGAGCTTTTACCCTTGCGATTTCTGTGAAGAATAAGCTAGGGTTTCTTGATGGTTCCGTTCCCATGCCTGAGCCAACAGAGTCACTCTACCCATCTTGGCTTAGATGCAACAATCTCCTTCTCTCTTGGCTTTTGAAGTCAATTTCAAAGGATCTTGCATCGACTGTGCTCTACATCAACTCAGCTAAACATGTTTGGGACAAACTCAAAGCCCGTTTTGCACAGCCGGATGACGCTCGCATTTTTCACCTTCAGTACCAACTCAATTTGCTGGTTCAGGGAAGTCTCTCTATAAGTGATTATTTTACACAGTTAAATGCAATTTGGGAATAACTAAGAAATTATCGCCCACTCCCTTATTATTCTTGTGGGCATTGCACTTGCAATGCTTTACAAAATGTTAGTTCTGTTCAACAAAAAGATTACGTGTTCAAATTTCTTATGGGCCTCCATGATTCTTATTCTGCTATTCGAGGTCAGATTGTTTTGATGAATCCCATTCCCTCTTTAGATCATGTATTCTCTATGGTTTTGCAAGAGGAGAGACAGAGGGAAACTAGGAGCCTTATAATGCCCATCTCTGAACCCTTTGCTCTGGCTGTGTATCAACATGGTTTTAAGAAGAAGGGGAAGTTTGATGTTGTGTGTGCTCATTGTGGAAAAACAGGGCATAGTAAGGATAAATGTTATAGGCTTATTGGCTTTCCACCGGGATTCAAATTCACCAAGTCAAAAACTCATTCTCCTATCACTACATCAGTTGGTCATTCTGCCAATCAAGTTGCTGGTCATGGCTTGAGCCAAGAGAGAGTTTCTTCTGATGCTCCTCAAATGCCATTTACTCAGGCTCAAGTTCAGCATCTTCTTACATTGCTCAATGCTCACAGTCAACAGCCTAGTAAAGGTTACACTAGCTCTGGCCTATCCTCACCCAAAGGCACCAGTGGAACCAATCAAGAGTCTGGTTCCTCCAGCAACATTGTGATGTCTAATTTTGCAAGTAGTCATCTATCCGCAACTCAAATATCCAGCTCATGTTTTTCATCAAATTATTCAATTTTTTCACCCACTCACAGCATCATTTTGCATCTTTATTGACCAGAACAACACCTAAGCCATTGTCCACTCCTTGGATAGTGGACATGGGTGCTTCTGACTACATGGTCTCGTCTGTGTCATTCTTCACATCCATTACTTGCACTGTCAACACTTTTGTTCAATTACCAAATGGGACAAAGGTGGAAGTCACACACATAGGAACCGTTAGGCTTTCACAACACCTGACCCTCACGAATGTTTTATGTGTTCCTTCATTCACTTTCAACTTGATCTCTGTCAACAAGCTCAATCAAAATCCAAACACTTGTCTGATTTTCCTAAAAAATTATTGTTTTATTCAGGTCCTCTCTTCATGGATGACGATTGGTCTTGCTAGAGTTAAAGCCGGTCTCTATTTTTTGCTGTAGTCCTCAGATGGCCATCAATCTATGGATTTATCCTTTCCTTCGAGTTCATCAAGAGTTAACAATGTCTCTGGACCGCATGTTTTTGATCTTTGGCACTTTAGATTAGGACATTTGTCTAGCCATAAGATGAGTTTGATTCGTGCCAATTTCCCCAATGTAAAGGTTGCTCCAAACTTGCAATGTACAATTTGTCATTTGGCAAGACAAAAGAGATCTCCTTTTCCTTCACATACCAAATCTAGTTTAAATGCTTTTGAATTGATCCATTGTGATATATGGGGTCCTTACTCTTACTCTGCAGTCAATGGTTTTCATTATTTTCTCACCATCGTGGATGATTATACTTGGGTTACATGGGTCTACTTGATGAAGCATAAATCTGAAACTCAATCATTGTTACAATGCTTCTTTAAACTTGTTCAAACTCAATTCAACACCAAGATCAAAACTCTTCGCTCTGACAATGGTGCAGAATTTGTTATGATTGAATTTTATAATCAAAATGGTGTTATACACCAACGATCTTGTGTTGCTACCCCTCAACAAAATGGAATTGTTGAGAGGAAGCATCAACACTTCCTAAATATGGCACGTTCCCTTCTCTTTCAAGCTTCTTTACCCCTTAAATTTTGGGGGGATGCTATACTTACTGCGGCATATCTCATAAACCGCATGCCTACACCCATTTTGGACAATCAAAGCCCATATGAGAAGCTTTTCTCTTCACCACCTTCTTACTCACATCTTAAAGTTTTTGGTTGTTTGTGTTATGCTGCCACTTTAAAACATAATAGGTTCAAGTTTGATCCACGGTCTCAAAGGTGTATCTTTGTTGGATACCCTTTTAGGGTTAAAGGATACAAACTCTATGACTTGGAAACTCACTCTACCTTTGTATCTCGAGATGTAATTTTCCATGAGTCAAGTTTTCCTTTCCAACAATTTCCCCAAACACATTCACCAAATTTTGAGTTCACATCTGATTTAGTTCTTCCAAATGTGTCTCCTTCCGTTGACATCCCTTTCCCACTTCAGAACCTACACCTTACACTTCATCACCGAAACATCCAACCACATTTGGGGACCAATCTGATGGCATCACAGCTCCACCCACAGATCCTCACATTCAGTCCAACACTTTACCTATTGCACTTAGAAGGTCCACACGAGAGCGACAAACACCCAAGTATCTCCAGCAATATCATTGTCAGTTGGCTAGTACTCTACAAGACCAGTCCATCTCATCCCTTTATTCCTCATTTCCAGATTTGCTCAATCCCTCCTCTTTTTGCTCATGTTCTGAGTCCAAGAAATACCATTTAGAAAGTCACATAAGTTATACCAATCTGTCCACACCTCACAAAGCATATGCCCTTTCCCTTTCACTAACCAATGAACCAAAGACCTATGAACAAGCTGTTGTCTTTGATCATTGACGCAATGCAATGGATGCTGAACTTAATGTTTTACAAAAAAATAATACTTGGACCATCACCACTTTGCCACCCAACAAGAGAGCTATCGGATGTAAATGGGTATACAAAGTCAAATTCCATTCGGATGGTACCATTGAAAGATATAAAGCACGACTTGTTGCTAAGGGGTACACACAAAAAGAGGGATTGGATTATCAAGAAACATTTAGCCCTGTGGCAAAATTGACTACGGTGAAATTATTTCTTGCTTTAGCATCTATTCAAGGTTGGCATTTGTGTCAGTTAAATGTACATAATGCTTTCCTATATGGGGATTTAAATGAGGAAGTCTATTTGCACATCCCACCTGGTTTTCATAGCAAGGGGGAGATATCAAAAAGGGGACATCTGGTTTGTAAGCTTAACAAGGCCCTCTATGGCCTTAAACAAGCCTCGAGGCAATGGTATTCAAAATTTTCAGCCTCTTTGCTTTCTATTGGTTTTAAGCAATCAAAATCCGATTATTCCTTGTTTACCAAAGATACAAAGAGAGGTTTCATTGCACTTTTAATCTATGTTGATGACATCCTTGTGGGAAGCAATGACATGTCTTCCATTGATAGCTTGAAACATTATTTGCACAGTCATTTCAAGCTCAAAGATCTTGGGAGTTTGAAGTATTTTCTTGGTCTCGAGGTGGCTCGATCCAAATATGGTATCTCTCTTTGTCAACGTAAATATTGTCTTGAGATTCTTGAAGATGCAGGTCAGCTTAGTTCCAAACCTGTTGCCACACCTATTGAGCTTAATCACAAGCTTTCTCACTCACAAGAAGGACTCCTAGCTGACCCTACAAGCTATAGAAGACTGATTGGGCGCCTTATCTATCTCACAATCACTCGGCCAGACCTAACATATGCTGTCAACATACTCAGTCAATTCATGGACAAGCCGATTGATACTCACATGAATGCTGCTAGCCGAGTACTCAAATACCTTAAAGGCTCCATTGGTCAAGGTCTCTTCTTCCCCAACACTTCTTCACTTCATCTCAAGGCTTATAGTGGCTCAGATTGGGCTCTTGCCCTGAGACGAGGTGATCCATCACCGGTTATTGTGTATTCCTTGGAGATTCCTTGGTTAGTTGGAAATCCAAGAAACAACACACTGTGTCTAGATCTTCTGCAGAGGCTGAATACCAAGCTCTTGCTTCAACCACTTCAGAAATCATTTGGTTAGTTGGTCTTCTGAAAGATTTCAAAATTTCTCATTCTCATCCTGTACTTCTGTTCTGTGACAATCAAGCAGCAATTCATTTAAGTAAAAATCCAGTTTTTCATGAGAGAACGAAGCATATAGAATTGGATTGTCATTTTGTAAGGGATCAAGTTATAGCAGGACAGATCAAGACACTACATGTCCCCTCTCGTTTTCAACTTGCAGACATTTTCATGAAGTCTTTGACCGCAGCTCAATTTCATTTTCTTATCTCCAAGATGGGCTTCCTGAACATCTATGCCCATCTTGAGGGGGAGTCACAAAGCTCACCACAGCAACACTTGTCACAAAGCTCACCACAGCAACACTTGCCCAACCAATCCTTGAATGACCCGACATAGAGAAGTCACGTGATATACCAGCAAACTGATAGAGGACAAAATTGTATTTTTTATTCTTTCTTGCACGTTTGTATAGCATATTTGTATACATTCACGGTGTACCCTGCTTTGGTCTTTTCTTTTATGAGAATGAACGGGATTTCCCTCATGGGTTTCGGCGCTCTCTAACACAGCTTGTTCAATCTAGAGAATCTATTAAAACTTGTAATTTAGATGCTTCAGCCTCAGTAATGCCAAAAGAAGCAGAGATCCCTTTTCACGAATTGGAGGAAGGAAAAGAAAGGTAAACAAAAAACAAAACAAATTATACTAACGACTTTGGTTGCAATAAAAAACGGACCTTCATTTGGGACCCATCCAGAGATCCAATTTTGGGACAAATCGAGGAAATTGAGGTTGTGAAAGGGGAGAAATAGAGAGGCATTCAGGTACCAGTCTGCCAGTGAGTAGTCCCTCACATCACAAAGATCAAGTCGGATTACACGCCTTATAGTGATGTTGCACTTGGGAAATTCCCACCGACAACAATCACTGAGTTTGTTGGTTGAGTCGTCCCAACCGGACAAAGATGATCCATTTGGGTAGTGGATAGAAGCTTTGAGTTGCAGGAGAGCTATCCTCACTTCCTCCAAACAACCGAAGCAGCCATTAATACATAATGAAAACAAGACCAACGTGAACCACCACCAAAAACGCTTCAATTCCATCGGGCAAATATTTCGTATTTTGTCTGACAATTAGACGCACATACCAAAGATTTTGCCTTAAATAGGCCACCAGCATCCGATAAATATTGTTAATTTATAGAAAGTGCGTTCCACAAAGATACTCCAGCTGGCAACTTCCAGCCATTCCGATTAACACGGTCATCGACTTACTCCATTCCTGTCGAAATTGTCCGATTATGTACTTAATTATAAATAATCTTGCGTCAACATTCTGTCTTAATACGACACCAGCATCCCACTGACTTAGCAACACCTGAGTTCATATGCTGTACCATCAACGTGAGTTCTATTTTTTTTTCTCTGGATCCATCAACGTGAGTTCAGTTCCATTGGCTTTATTGTTATAGAGTTAATGGATGTCATCTCCAAACAACTTTAGATACAATTTTTTAAGTAAATATCGCTTCATGTATCTTGACACTTCGTACTTTAATTTTTTTATTTTTATGACATTAAATTTACCAACGTCTATTGATTTTAGATATTTTATATATTTTTTTAAGTTTTTTTCATTCATTTAAATAGAAAATAATTTTTTAACATGTAAAATTATTATTTTTTCTCCATAATTTTTAATTTTAAATACGATATGCTATAGGACTGCTACTATAAATAATACTGCACCCTGATTTTGAAATATAAATTGCTTGTTGAACTGTGTGAATTGCGTGAAAGTAGAATATTCTAAATTTAGGTGTCCAAAGAGTTTTACAAGATGATCTTGATGGAAACAAATGTGAACGAAAGTCAAATTTCAAAAAAAAAAATCTAAAAACTCAAAATTCATAAAATTCTTTCAACTATTTGACATAGAATTTACTGCCGACCTATAAAATTATAACACAGAACTATAGCACTTACCTTTGCCAAATGGATAGGGACAAAAGATAGCCGTAGTTGTTGACTCTACATAGTCTCTGGATAAGTTGTCAACCTGAGTACTGGAACATATTGTTGCTGCATTAGTTGAGCCGACCTTGACTCCGTAATTAATTTTAGGCTGGACACTAGAGAAGACCGAAGAATTTGGCGTCATTAATGCTGTTCTTTCCATCCAACATTGCAAGCGTGAGTCGTGACCTGCATCTGCCATCTGGGGACAGGGCGAAGACATGGCGCACGTGGCCGGAGACCGAGACCCAATCCGCCCTTAATTTCTCACTTTGCTTTGCCAGGACATCAATGGGCTTGAGAGAGGACAAATTCCAGCCGTAAGAATTGATATATACATCAGCGACTTACCGTTTTCAGGACGACCAAGACTTCAGCCCTTTTATCATTTCAGGACTACTGATAGGCTGGTAGCACTAAGGTAGCATTACTTTTGGAAGATCAAGACTTCGGCCTCTTTTGCACGTTAGCTTTGTCCCAACTCTAATGGGCCTCTTTCCTTAATCACAGAAATTATGCATCGGCAAAAAGCTTTCGAAAGCTTGACTTAGTGCCCATGTAACTTTTGGTCAAGATGACAAGAAATCACTACTTAGATATAAGATATGGTTGTTCCTCAACGAGACATCAATTCTTATACGTCTATTGCACTATTTGAGAAAGACGTACTTCAGCGACACGCCAAAGACTTGGCGTCAATGCTATCCTTTCACACATTGACAATAAGGGCTGTATTTTTCTGAAAATTGTTGTTTAGACTCAAAAATTGCTTTGGGGGGGGGGGGGCTGAATAGATATTTAAAATTTAATTCACAAACCCGCACATCCAAATCAATAACAGAGCTTTACAAGAAATGATTTCAGATCAACCCGACACTATACACTAGCACATTTTGCTCCAAATATACCCAGTCGTATTTTTTAGCTGCCTAAAAAGCCTCTCGCAGTTATTAACTAGTCCGCATCACTGGTAGCGTCACTGGTAGCACATTACTTTGAGAAGACTTTAGACTACGCCCCTTTTCCACGTTAATTTTGTCCCCACTTCAAAGGGCCTCTTCCATTAATTATTCAGGGCGGAACGAGAGGCGCGCAAAGGATGGCGGCGGCCGACACCCATTGCTGCCTCACAAAAAAAAATTTACATGTAATTTTTTTTTTTTCAAATAGAAGATGGCCTAGGCCGATACCCATAGGCCCAGGCCAACTTGGGGAGACCCCCATTAGGTCTTGGATGACCTGGGCCCGATCCCCATCATGCCTAGGCCGTTTTTTTTATTTTGGTTATGGGCAAAGTGAAACGCACCGTTTCACTTTGCCTTAAAAAAATAAATAAAATTAAATATTTGAAAACGGCGTCTCAACCCTTGCCTGACGACAACTTAGCCATTCTTCTCTCTCTCTCTCACTCGGTTTCACAGCCACAGCTCTCTCTCTCTGCTCGTTGCCCACCGGCCACCGCCGACGCTCAACCACTCCCCACTGGCCGCCAGGTAAGCTTTTATTTTACTGATTTAATCTCTCTCTTTCTCTCTATATCTTCCCTCTTCTCTCTCTCTTAGACCTTGTTCACTGCAGCCTCGGCCCCTGCCTCCGCCGGCCGCCCACCCCACCAGCCACTCTCTCTCTCTCTCTCTCTTTCACAGAATCACGGACAGCCGGACAGGTAATGCACTTCTCTAATTTTTTTTTTCCCCGAATTTGATTATTTTGATATAACGTCATAATGTCTAATGATATTTGCATTGCTAATATTGGGGATTTTTTTTTAGAATTGAAATTGACTTCAAAATTGAAATAATTGAATATTTGAATTTGTGGATTGATGTTATGCATCTTTATTATGTGGATTGTGTGATTTGTTAACAAATTAGGGAAAGAAAAAAAAGGGTTTTCCTGTGTACATTATGCTGTTAGATTGTAGTCCTTTTAATTTTTATTTTCACTTTCATTTGTAATTGAATTGTTATAGGGGTTGATTGTGACTAGTTGTTGTTCTAGCAAAATGGACTTGTAATTCTAGGCTGAGATTTTTGTTTTTTACAGTTTCTGTAATTTGGATCTCTGGCTTTTGTAATTTGGGCTCTGCAGTTTCTTTGTAAACAGAGACAGGCCAACTACGTTTGAAGCAGTTTGACTTGTGTTTGGTATATTTTATTTATAAATAAAATCTTAATGAATTAGTCCAATGTACTTGTTTCCGTACATATGTCACCATTTACATTTTATACTGTTCCAATTCAAAACATTCCATCTTCACAAGTCTTAATAAAAAGCAAGCAAGAGAAAACTTCTTGGATTCTTGAGTTTTCCTTTCCCTTTTGTTGGGCCTTATACCGAGCATATGGTGTGCAGTGCAGTGCTACAAAGGTGTTACAGAATTGAAGATACATTGAAGAATCCTAAGTACAGATTATTCTAATTACAATCAAAGATATTCCAACAACAAAATTTCAGAATTGCTGTCGAGCTCTAGGTGCAGTTGAGGTGGTTGTACTGATGTGGTTGGACAAGTGGCAGGGCAGGTTACAGCTGGCGGTTTGACAACCAAAGACAAACACGAAGTGTTTCAACTCCCTGAAGGCACCAACAACAAGAGAGTGACAGCAAAAGTTGCAGAAGACCTATATTTTCAACTCCCTAAAGGCACCGCCGCACCAATATCCTTGTTGAACATTCGAGGATGGGCTGAACAAAGTAGAGGGAAATAGCGGCGATGTCAAGCGAAGTGCTTTTTCTCTCGCGCGTTCTTGACTGGGTTTGGGTTCCACAGTTTTACTCTCTCTTTCTCTCGCGCGCTCTCTTCTTCTTTTCTGTACTGTGATTGTAGAGTTAAATTTAGAGAAATGAGAAGAAAAGAACAAATGCAGAAGAGGGGAAAGATGAGTCGCGTTGGGGAAGAAGGGCATAAAAAGTGATAAAAATTAGCTTGGCTTCAACTAAAGCCGAGGAGCCGAGCCGTGATTTTGGTCTTCAAACTCATTAACATAATTTTTGGTAAACTAAAATTTTATTTTAAAATTTTAATTTTTTTTTAAAAAAAATTTCTCTTTATTTTTTAAAATTTTTTTAATTTTTTTTATTAATTTTTTTTTTACTTTTTTATTTTTTACGTAACAAAATTTTATTCTCAATCTAAATGACGTGGAGAATTCTAAAACATTAGATGTACGTTTTTAAATAACAGCCCTTCCTTTGCACACCTTTCAACTTAACTTCTTCTGTTTTTTTCCAAGCTTGAACTTAACTTCTTCAGTTCTTTGGAATTTGGACGGAATCTTTTCCCCGATGGACCCATCCCGTATTCACACCTTCCCGTTTGGCCTCTGCCGACATCGCAACCCCTCTTTCGTTACCTTGTCAATGGCACAGAACTCGCAGAAGGGCGGTGGTTTCTGCCTTCTGGAGCAGAGATAATTTCGTAAATATAAAATTCGTTGATGTAGTCTGTAGAGAAATCTAAGGGGGTGTTTGTTTTCCTAATATTTTGGGCTTCAAAATTTCCAACAAAATAAACATACTCTAAAATTTTTAACTTTTACACATACACACTTCACTTTTCACAAACCCAATAAATCTCAATAAAGTAAAGATTCCTAAAATTTCGGGAATATTCCTCAAAATTTTGGCAAACAAACACTCCTAAATCTTTAAACTTCAAAATTCATGTAATTGAAATTCAAAATTTTTTTACCTTTTGAAGAGTAGCCGATGATTGATTTAAAACTTTAAGGATTAATTTGTCCAGTTTTAAAGTTTATAAACTTATTTTATTTTTGTAAAAAAAAGCTTAAAAGATTAAGTTGATTAGTTTTAAAGTTTAGGGACTTATTCTATTTTTATGAAAACTAAAGTTTATATTTATCTCCTATTTTAATATTATTAAAAATTGTTATTGTATTATTATATCTCTCTTCTTCATTTTTTTTTTATCTAAGAACTTATTTAGGAACTTTTTATTATCTAAGAAGCTTCTGGAAGTGGAGGGACCTTGGGGTCATGTAGACGGAGGAGGCCCATGGCCCTGGTTATTAAATTGGGCCCAGATGTATTTCCCAGTTGCGGTTTACGGCCTTCGGATTAGGCCCCATACCACCTTTTTATTTTTCTCTAAGCCCAAATCGACCTTGTCACGTTTTTAAACTGTGCAAGAAAAGAACAAAATAACTTCCTATTTTGAGGTTCCCATTAGAAGTTAGAACGCTGAAAGAGGAAAGAAAGCTGGAGGTTTCTATTTTTTCTCTTTTCTAATAAATACAAAAATAGTACTGAATACAATAATACAAAGATATGGTTCTCCACTGCAAAAATGGAGCTGAAGCTGCTGATTAACTACTGAATTGAATCAGATCGGCCGGGGGCCCAGAGTAGTTGATCTTGTGAGGGCGGTGGCAGCTCCAAGAAAGCGGGGACCCATTGGACAAATCAATATCTGGGCCTGGCTCAATCCTTTGTCCTCAGCCCATTTAGGGAAGCAATAAAAAAACTGCCTTCTCAACTGCCACGTTCTGGACACCTAGCCCTTCCGTTTCAAAGGGCCCCTCTGCTGCAACACGCGGACACGAACTCACGTGAATACACGTGAGTGGGGCCTTTACGTGACGCGTTCACTACACGTGGTTCTTTGTGCCAGGATCAAAGGAGATTCAATCATCCCGCGTTTGGACGAAGGAGAGAAAGAAAAGATGAGTTTGAAAATGGAGAGAATAATCAGGATTTTCAACTTTCTAAGTGATTTTTAAGCAAACAAAGGATTAACAATTATTTGCCTTTACAAGTGTTTTGTGTGTAAGCTAATTAGAAGTGTTTTTATATAAATAAAAGGGTTTAATACACTTTGTACTTCAATATTTTATTTTTACGACATTGAGTTCATTATGTTATATACCCTAACAATTTACACCCCAGAGTGAAATTAGATATCAAATTAGATGGTAATCGTTTACGCGTGTCTCTTAGGTGACTGTTAGAGTACTGTATCGCTCTTGAATCTCAAATAATGTTTACTTACAAATTACCTAAATATGTACAATACCAGTATATCTCTTCGAAGTCATATGTTTATTGCCTTGAAATCATCATTCTTGAAGTCCTTACAGACAAATTCTCCTCTCAATATCTTAGCAATGGCAAGAGCGGTATGATTACCGTCTAATTTGATGCTTAATTTCATTCTAGGGTATAAATCATTTGAAGAGATAATATAATGGGCTCAATGTCTCAAAAATAAAATACTAGGGTGCAATGTGTCAACACTCTCAAATATAAGGGATGCAAAGTGTATTTAACCGTAAATAAAATCTTAAAAAATTATTGCATTTACAATTTAGTAAATAAAATATCTTTACAAATTTGCTCACTCATAAATGAAAACGAATTATCATACCTGATGGAAATCGAGGTTCACATCAATACTCCACACTTGTTTGCTAGAATTGCATAATATAATTTACATATAGACAAATAGAACCGTAGTCTTACTTATGGGTTTTATAATATTTAATGTGCTTTTAAATATTTATTTATCAATCTTTCTCCGAATAAGATCCTCTATTATACCTTACTTCAATTGCATAGTCTAATTTGAGAAAAGACAGATATAATATGTAGATTCTGTACTATTTAATATTATCTTATATTAAATTTAGAATAATATATATTTTATAATATTTAATAATTGTTGTGTCTGAATTGCATCATTCTATCTCAACAAGAATCGTGGAAAATCTCTCCACCCTAATGGCAACCATTGGTGACAACCATTCGAATAAAGAAAGTAGAGAATTCCTAATATAGTGAAAATATTTTATAAATTATAAGCTCAAACTTCTTGAATTTTCATGTTGGAAATAGGCGGATTGGATAAAAGAAAGGCTGTATTTAAGTAGATGCCATCGAGGATTAGCATTTGATGACAGCCAAGATGTGGAGAGCACTTGCAAACGGCCGGGCATAGTCCAAGTGATCATATCTTGGGGGTCCCTTAGGTGGAGGTTTCCACGTGTTTTAACGGTGCAGAAACTGATACAGCTAGACAATGACCCTCGATTACAATGGATCCTAGGTGTCCAACCCATCAACTTTCTTATTTAGCCGCCTTTTACCCATTTTGCTTCGGTTCGGAGTTCGGACCGCCCACTGTCCATGTACGAGTAGGCCCTTCACAGTTCACAACAACCCACGACACCATTGAATTTTAACTCTTTCGCAGCCGGATCCACTCCTCAAAAGGCACAGAAAATGCCCGGCAAACACGCCTATGATTGATACCTCTACAAAGCACCGTTACATTGCCAAAGATTGTCTCTCTGATGAAAAAGGAAAGTGGGACAGATTGGTTCAATGGTGTTCATCATGGGGTCCCACGTAATGGAATCCTCGTAGCTGGCTCACATTTTTGAACCTGGACGGACAGTCTGGTCCTCTCCTTCGTTCAGCCCCACGAAAAACTACCGTTAAGCCCAGAAGGCCATAACGCCCACTCTTTAAAACTCCCACCCCACAAACCCTTTTCCACAACCTTCTGACTCCCTTCTCTCTGTTCCTCTCAAATACACTCTTATATATATAGGATCATATTTCTGGTTTGAGAACATTCTCTGTATCTCTCTAGCAGTTCGGGTGAACTAAAGAATTATAGTCAAAGAAAGACAGGCATGGCTGAGGAAGTTCAGAAGCAATCCCATGAGACACTGGCTGACGTAAAAGAAGAGGAGGTGGTGGTGGTCTCTGATGTTCCCCAGCCTGAGAAAGATACTTCTAAGGTAGAGAAAGAGCCACCGCATGTGCCAGAAACTGAGGAGACCCCGAAGCCCAAGCCCATTGAAGAAGAAGAGTCTGCAGTGGAGACTGCTCAGATATCAAAATCCGGTGATAGTGATGAGAAGATCCCTCAATCTGGTTCCTTTAAGGAAGAAAGCACCAGAGTTGCTGATCTTCCCGAGACCGAGAAGAAAGCACTTGAAGAGCTTAAGCAGCTTATCCAAGAAGCGCTTAACAAGCATGAATTCAGTGCCCTGGCTTCACCTCCACCACCCAAAGAAGAAGAAAAGCCGGTCGCTGTGGAGGAAAAGAAGCTAGCCACTGTAGAGGAAAAGGAGGAAAATAAACCCGATGAAGAAAAGCCAACCGAAGGGATTGTTGATGTTCGCCCTGTGGCACCAGAAGAGCCCGCAAATCCAGAATCAGAAACCAAGGATGAAGAAGAAAAGAAGGCAGAACCAGAACAAGAAGCAGCAGTAGCTGCACAAGTAACGGAAACGGTGGTGGTTACGGAGGTCAATGAAGAGAACGTGGCTGATCATGCGGTCGACGATGACGGTGCCAAGACTGTGGAAGCCATAGAAGAAACCATTGTGGCGGTCTCTTCTTCAGTTGCACAGGAGCAGCCTCCTCCACCTCCAGCAAAAGATGCTGAGGATCAGAAGGCTGATTCACCTTCCGAGGTGGAAGAAAAAGAAGACAAACCTGAGGCTTTGGCTCCTCTGACTCCGGAGGAGGTATCCATCTGGGGGATACAACTCCTCGCCGATGATAGGAGTGATGTCATTCTCTTGAAATTTCTCCGTGCGAGAGATTTCAAGGTCAAAGATGCATTCGCTATGATAAAAAACACGGTGCGCTGGAGGAAAGAGTTTGGGATTGATGAGTTGCTTGAAGAAGACCTGGGTAGTGATCTAGAGAAGGTGGTCTTCATGCACGGCTTTGATAAGGAAGGGCACCCCGTGTGCTACAATGTCTATGGGGAATTCCAGAAGAAGGAGCTTTATCAGAAAACATTCTCTGACGAAGAGAAGAGGCAGAAATTCTTGAGGAGGCGAATTCAATTCCTGGAAAGGAGTATCCGGAAGTTGGATTTCAGCCCTGGCGGTATTTCCACTATCGTTCAGGTCAATGATTTGAAGAATTCTCCTGGACCTGGTAAGTGGGAGCTTAGACAAGCAACCAAACAGGCCCTCCAACTGCTCCAAGATAATTATCCTGAATTTGTAGCCAAGCAGGTACATTTATCTACGTAGTCCTTTTCTACAATACGTCAACGTTATCTGCTGTTCTAATCTTGGGGGTGGGATTATGTTTTAGGTGTTTATCAATGTCCCTTGGTGGTATCTGGCAGTCAGTAAAATGATAAGCCCATTCCTGACCCAGAGGACCAAAAGCAAGTTTGTATTTGCTGGCCCTTCCAAGTCTGCAGAGACCCTTTTGAGGTGAGTACCAAATTTTGCATCTACCTCTCTTATTAATTTATAATGAAGATTTTCGCATGAGTCTAAATTGGCTTTGTAAAATACAGGTATATATCTGCGGAGCAGCTACCAGTCAAATACGGAGGACTGAGCAAAGATGGTGACTTTGGCACAACAGACGCGGTTATTGAGATTAATGTTAGGCCAGCAGCTAAGCACACTGTGGAGTTTCCAGTTATTGAGGTAAAGGGTTCTACCTCCTTATGGTCAAGTACTGTAGTTCTTGAGAATCAAGCAAGAGAAGAATTGTCTATTCTGGACGTGACAGTGACTTTAAAATATCGTATTCTGTCAAATAATTTTTTCTCGGGTAAAATTCTATAGTTTTTTATGTCATTGGAAATAGGGATCTTCTCTTTGGATACTCTGAACCCTCTGTTAGGACATATATGGACTGTTGTTGATTCTGCTCAACCGGTTCCATTTAACTGAGAACTCGCATGATTTTGACCCCAGCCCTCCCCGCAAACAAACAGAACCATGTTCCTTTTTCTTGTTAAATTATTATCTTGGGAATCTCTTCACCTACTCATCGGGCTGTCTAGATTCTAATTGGCAGCTGATGATAGTTCTCTCTTAAAGGAGAAAAATTATTATCTTGCCAACTCTGTCTCTCTCCTGTCGCTGCAATCTAGTATTATACACGAGTAGATTACATGCCTAAGAAGTACTGAAATGCTCCTAGAAATTGCCAACTTTCTAAATATATCTAGATCATGTTTGTCAAATTCTCCGTAGAAGCTTATCCGGTTAAAACTCAATAGCTTGCATTCAACTTCTTTTTTTTTCTTAAGAGTACTGAACTAATTATGCTTTGCTATGGGGAATTATTGAATATGCAGTCCTGCCTTCTCACTTGGGAGGTCCGAGTAGTGGGATGGGAGGTGAGCTACGGTGCAGAATTTGTGCCAAGTGCTGAAGAAAGTTACACTGTGATCATACAGAAGGCTCGGAAGGTTGCCTCATCTGAAGAACCAGTAGTTTGCAATAGTTTCAAAATTGGTGAACCTGGCAAAGTGGTACTGACCATCGACAATCCAACTTCAAAGAAGAAAAAGCTCCTATACCGTTTGAAGACCAAGCCTAGTTCTGATTGAATGAATTATATTATATTGTTTTAGGGGAAAAGGGGGAGAAAAAAAAAGAACAGTAGGACCGGCTCTGCTCAAATTCCTGCATCCAATTCTATCTTCATCATCACATCAAAGCTTCAAGAATGGGGTTTGTCTATTATAGATTAGGGAAGCAAAATATATTTGTTTAAAGTGGTTTGTGTTTCTTTTGTTTTTGTTTTTGTTTTTGTTTATTGTTTTAACTAAATGTTAAATTAATACCTTTGTGGTTCTTTTAAAATATGAATATTCCTTCTTTTTTTGAATAATTAGTGTTGTGGTATATGAAATTCCATGGTGGCATTGATGTTTGGTGGTCCTTGTTTTGGGATTCTACCTTATCTCTGTAGTACTACAGGCTTTATAATCTATAGAAAGGTGAACCGCTGTAATCGGGAAAATTCATTGAGCCTGTTCAAACCATTGCTCTTGGAAGTACCCTTTCAAGCTTTGTGACCTGCTTTGCCGAAAGTCATTTATAAAGCCATTTTGTTCTTAAAAGAGTGTAATCGCTGCTTTCTCGATCTCTCGTTTTGGGTCCCGTCACTTCCATGTGGAATGCTTTTGAAAGTTTCAAATTTAGATCCCGGATGTAAAACAGATCTCTACTGTAAAACTTTATCCAATTTAAATCATTGCTGAAAGGGAACATCTTAATATGTCTCATATTTATAATAGATAAAAATTAAATTAGATTTCATAATTTATAATTTATTTTTTTAAGCCTTATAAATTTTCAAAGACATCAATTCTCACCTTCTGTTCAATTGGAGATAAAATGTCCTACTAAAACAAAATTATTAAAAATATTAAAAATTCATGATATATAATTTAAAAAAAATAGAAATTCCATTTTTATACTTATTTTTATTTAATTATTTTAAAAGATATTTCTGTCAAACTACACCACTTTCCTCTAACTTAACTCAAATTTAATATAGGTGAAGATTGATGTCTTTTAAAACTTATAAGGCATTTAAAAAAAAAAAAAATTAAAGGTTATATGATTGATTTTTTTTTTTCCCATAAATATAGAACCTACCCTAATGTTTTCTCTTTTGAAAACGACTTCAAACTAATACATCCCTCAATTCCTCAATTACCTCCTTGTCTATAGTCTTTCATATTTCATATTCCATCTTCTTGGACCAAGGACAATTGCATTTTACAACTTACAAGTTTGAGAGAGATAGAATCAGCTAGTATATCTTAGAGTAGTTAATGTTGTATGTATAAAGTCTTAAACAATATGAAGAGATTCACATATCATATCTAACTTTATTTTAATTACACTGTATAATTTGAGTGGAGAATTATAAAGTATCATGTTTCCCAATTTCATAAAGCTGTGCGAACAATCGGATACATGTTTGGGCCCCGTGAAATACTCATTGTCTCGGGACTTAAAAACAGTTCCTTTTCTTTTTCAGCACTGACTTTCATCCTTAAAACCACTTTGCTTTGCATTGTATAGTCGAGTTAATTATGATCTAAACACATTATTTTTCTCTTTCTCCCAAACTTTTGACTTTGAGCCTTTTTAGGCATGAACAGAGGAGATCACTTTATCTTCTAAAAGCAGTGAGTCGTCATCATTTAGCCTACCTGATTACCCAAATAAAGTGGATGGTTGTTCTCCTCCTTCACCTTGATAAAAGAATGTGAAAATATGTAATAGAATTTCGTCTCATCCTTTGATCGAGATTGCCAACTTATTACAAAAGTACTTCCTCCAACGCCAACGCCAACCCAATTTATTATATTTTGTACAACAATAGGCAGAGAGGTATCCAATGAGAAAGTCCTTTAAAGTTCAAGCTGGCACAGTAAATGGCCCGACCTTGTCCCCTTGCCTTTTTCTTTTCCTTGTTTTGTTTATGTCAAATGAGATGACAAAAGATCACTCTCTGATCTGGCAAAGTGAAAGTGAAAGGCCAAAGCATGCGCCCAAGTATATAATTTGGTCGGGGGTTAGGAAGAGCAGAAATGCAGGGGCTGCGGCCGCAGCAAGCAGGTGCTTAATTCAGTTGGCATCATTATTTTGTGTGGTGTGGTCCAAAGGGCAAACTGCAACTTCCCAGTCCTGTCATGCCCCCCATGTGCTGCCTGAGGATTGCGCTTATCCCATCAATTTAGTACCATTCAAAATGAGCATTAGGCATTAAGTATGGGAGAAATCCCTGTAAACTTGGAATGACAATTTTCTTGTGGGGCATCTTTCATTCCTTTCCTTACTGGCCATCTAAAAGTTGTTAGGGTTTTCTCTTCGGGTTTGCTAGGTGAGATTTGAGTCTTCTGATTGAACTGGTAGCTGGGTAAAGGACAACCCAGATGTACTAGGATAATTCAAAATTCAAGCATTCGTCATTGGGCTTAAAAAGAGAAAAACAGAACACAGAAAAGGTTGTCTCTGCATCAAACATTTACGGATGCGGGCTATCCGTATCTGAACAAACGCCGGTTGGGCTCTTCCTTGTCAATTTCTTTGGGCCAGGGTTTGCCTTGTCAATTTTATTAAGGTTATGTTCCTATTTAATTCTTAAATTTTGACCCATTTTAATAAATAATTTTTGAGTTTTTAAATTGATCATAAAAGTTTTAGAGTTTATAATTTTTATTAAATAAGTCATTTTGTTAACACGCTAGTTCAAATACACATATTAACCAAAATTAAAATTATGTAACTTATAATTTTTTTAAGTTTTTTTTATAATTTTTTTTTTTTTTAAAAAAAAAGAGAAGATAAAGTAAATTATTTTAAGTATTTTAGAAAATAAAAATTAAGAAAAAAATTTTAAAAAAATTATAAGTCACATTATTTTAGTTTTTTGAGTTACATGTGTAAATTTATGATTGAAACGGACATGTGAATCATTAATTTTGATAATGAAATTTTAAAAATGAACTTCTTTGAAAAAAATTATAAATTTAAGGACCTCTACGATTAAGTTGAAAACCGAAAAACAATTTGTTAAAAATAGTCAAAACCTATGAATGGAATGAGTACTTAACCCTTTAATTAAAGATTGAAAAAAAAGTTTTGGTTTTTAAAAAATCATATTTAGATGAGAATAAAATAAACATAGCTAGCCATAGATATCATATACAAGATATGATACAAAATAGTTTCTTTTAGGGGAAATAGATATGATATAGTGCGAAAAAAAAAAATGATATAAGTTCGTTCTTACACTCCAGTGGGAATATGGGGCTTGAAGTGGGCGAACTTGGATCAAGATCCTCGGGAATATGACTGGTGAAAGATGAAGCCCAATAGTTCCTGCAGTCTGATGGGTGTCTTTGAGTAAGGCCCATTATCAATTCTGGGAAAGGGCAAGGGAGTTGGGCTGTTAGGTACTCATATAATTATATGTTGAAAGGAATCTTTTTGGCTCTGCAAATTTTAGGTTTGTTTTGGTCCCAACTTCCATGCGAATTCGTCAGTCTTTTTAGGGTTTATCGTGGTGTTAAAAACACAATTTTTTGCAACTATTGAATCAGATCTGTAGAGTTTGGTTGAATGAATAAGTGCTTAAATTTCTCTCGTGATAGAAAAAAAATCTCTCCTTGGGAATCCTCTGATTTGGAGCGATCTCATCTAAATTTCCCTTCCATGATTTTGACATTTATTACCCACTTCCCAGTAGCTGAAGAATTCTCTCAACTTCTACCCCAAACTGATGAGGGCTCTACCCTGCACTGCAGCATCCCTGTAAGCTTATCCTTGTTCGTATTGTGTCAGAGTAAAACCAAATGGACCGTTCCCCTTGTATTCTTCTACTACTTTTTGACGGGATGAATTAATTGTTACCTCTAGTAAAATGATATCGGGAATGGTATGTTCCCAAGTAGGCATGCAGATGCACGTGAAGGGATCGTCACTGTCATCCAAGATTTGGCCCTGCCAAACCATCTCTGAAGAGCCCGTACAATACAAGCTGCACTCACGTGGTAGATCTAGGAATTTATCTTAGAAGCAGATGTGATAATAATAATTAATTTTTTTAAAATTATTTATCTTGTTATATATTTATATAGTAGTTATACTAATTTTATAAGTATATTTCAAGATACGTACAATATATGAATACCTAGATATAAACTTGAACATGTTTATTGACTCATGTCTTTAAATCATAAATCTATTCTCAATAAAAGATAATAAATCATAGAATAGCCATGTAATAATCTTTCTTTGTGGATTACACTCAATATTTTTTTCGCCAAAATCAATATTCTTTTCTTTCTTTTTTTGTTAAAATGGTGATTTTAGAAATTTTAGAGTGAATAATGAAACATTAAAAAGATTTAAAGATAAAATAAAGTTATGCACTAAAAAATGAATATGATTTAACTTTTACATATTTTTAGAATTGAACTTTGAAGCTTTAAAACAATCTATCAAACAAAGAGAAAGTACACATAATAAACATATAGTTTCAAATATACACAGACTTTGGAGATCTTAAATAAGTTATCGACACACTTCCAGCAGTTATATCTTTCATTTTCACGAGTTCAACACAGATATATCTATATATCATGGTTGATTTATAAATCTTTTTTTATTTCAATTAAATATATATATTAAATTTTAGTTAGTTTGAAATTAGTGAGGGAGTTTTTTTTTTCTAGAAATGGTAAAATTAATATAAAATCAGTTATTTATATATTTTTAAAATATATAACCATAATAAAATAATTATAAATTATTCTTTTCTTTTCATCAAATTATCTCTTTTTATTATAATAAATATAAAAATTCATTCAAATTATATATATATATTTTAACTAACTGGCATAAAGCTAACATTTTGCAAAATCCACATTAACTGAACATTTTGAAAAAAATTGGGAGCGCAGTGGCCCCCGCCCGTCCCCCGTCCAGCTTGTCTCCGGCAGCTGCACAGCACAGTCCTCGTGACTGAATTATGCTATGGACAAGCAACCTGTTTCTCAGTGCACGTGATAGCTGGATTCTTATCAGTTTTTTTGTTACGTAGCTTTCGTACCACATGCACCGTCTCGGCGTCTCGTCACTCGTTATCTGTCCCTCTGACACGATGGATGGTACGTGTCATCCTGCACTCCACTATTTAATTGGCATGCAGGGCGCAACCCAAAAGCAAACCTGTGCTTCATTGGATTTGCAGTGGAAGAGTAAGGGCTGAAGAATAGGATAATGGAAAGGAAATCGCTTGGGCTTTTCTTGTTGCTGCTCATTGCCCTGGCTTCTCGTAAGATTCTTTCACTCCTAACACGGGAATGCTTATTTCTATGTTTTCCATACCATATTTTGGTTTTTTTTTTTTGACTTATGAAGTGAGTCCAAGATTTGGTATTTTTTTCGGTTTCTCATTACAGAAGAGATGGTGGTGCCAACTGAGGCAAGAGTCTGCGAATCACAGAGCCACCGTTTCAAGGGGCCATGCTCGGGTGACCACAACTGTGCTCTGGTATGCAGGAATGAAGGTTTCTCTGGTGGCAAATGCCAGGGATTCCGTCGTCGTTGTTTCTGCACAAAAGAATGTTAGTCGGTGCTGCCAGACGACATGCATGCAGGCAGCATAAGCTTTTATAATTTGGAAGTAACGAATAATAACCATATTTGTATCTCTAGGGTTTGGACTGTGTGAATTGTGAGGCACAAATAAGAATTCTCTTCCATTGGAGGGGTAAACCATCGTGCATTAGCTTCTTCGTCGAGTTCCACCTAGTCGTGGCTTTCTTTGGCTTAATGGAATTGTATTTTCAATTTTATTTCAGTGCAAGAAGTACATTTCCCTTCTGTGTTTGAGAGTTTTGTCTACGCTTTTCCCCCGCCCCTTAGTCTACTGCAATATGATGTCACTCAACTTATGTGCCAAAAGCGTAGGACTTGAAATACCGAAAGACATGTAACCTAATGGAAATTCTTATGGGTTTTGTCGGTGTTATACCCTCTGTTTCCCCAAAGAAGAAAAAAAAGTTCTTTAGAGTCATGTCACTTTGTAATGAAGTCGAGCCAATTAAGCACTACAATAAAAAGAAAAAAAAAACTATATATAAAAAAGTATGTATATTGTTTGTCCTTACAAGTTTGTGTGATCCAAATGATCATCTGGCCATTGTCCAAAGGAAAAAATAACTTATGAACATGCCGTTTTATAGCTCGGTATTCAGACATTGTTACACCTTCAATATCCATTTTATAACAAGGACTTGCTTTAGACCACATCAAGCATCACTTCCCCGTGGCCCCATCGATCTAACCATCTTGGCAATCTCATCACTCTGCAGTCTGCACCGAACGGTACTGACATGGGCACCTTTTTTAGGAGAGTCCACGTGTCAGTTTTGTGAGGAGAGTCCAGTACGTGGACCTTGAGGACAAGGATTTCAAATGATTTTATTTGAAGGGGGAGGGAATGACAAATCACTAAAGGTGCTTTGTTTCGAGGGAAGATATTTTCATGCAGAATATTTTCAAAAAATATGTGTTTGGTATAGGGGCGAAAAAAAAGAGTTAAACGAAAAATAGATAAGTGGTCAAAGGAAAATAACGCTTATCAGGTTAAAAATAACTTACCTTTGAAGAAGTGCAAGTTATTTCAGGTAACCATTTTTTCTCTATGCTATTGTAATAGACCCTATCTACTATTTTTTCTCTAGTATCTAACAAAAGCCTATATTTAAGTTTAAATTAAAAAAATATCTCTCTATGTGTAGCTTTCCCATTTTACAATCTGCTCAGTTCTTCTATCTAACTTTTAGAGCATATTTTTGGAATTTGTTTTTAACTCAGGCTTTAAGAGTACTTAAGTCCCGCTTTAAGCCCTCGCATTTGGATGCGTTAGGATTGAAAGCGGGTGTCTGCAAAAATCAAAAGTGTGTCAACGTCTCCCCCGTTTTGCATGCTTCAAAGTCAAATGTCAAATTAAAAAAGCAAAAAACATTCTTGTTTCTTATTTCACCAACTAACACTACACTTCACGTCTGATTGACACAACACGTGGAACCCTACACATTTAAATGATGTCCAATTAAAGTTGTTTTTTATAGCATGAGCCCTAAAATGTGATCCACCTAGAATTGCTTTTTATAGCATGGGTACTAGAATAGGGTCCACCTAGAGCTTCTTTTTTTTTATGAAATGGGGTTCACCATCTGATTGACGCATTTCTGTAAAATGCTGCAAATAAAAGAAAGTACTTATTAGGGTCTTACATCACCCAATCCCAATAATCACAAACTCGGTACAAAGCCCAGGAGATTTCACTCAATCTCAAGTTCAAGCTCAATCTCAATCTCAATCTCAAACCCGATCGCAAACAAGCCCTTATAGTTTGTCAACTTTCTTTCTTTCTCTAAGGACAAAGTTTTAACAAGTACATGATTTGTTTAATATATACATTTTTTTTGTTGCCATTTCTCTTTCTTTTTTTAGTAGACTCAAATGGATCATTAGAGGAAGTATCTATCTAGAATCCTAGATCCCTATAATATGGTCATATTGCTATTCTAAATCTAGAAAGTACATCAAACTAAACAAGCTAACAAGAAAAAAAGGGGGGACAAATTGAATGTGTAAGATTGTGTAAGATTTGGTTTAACATAGCAATCAGTTAGAATAAGTCAAATAGTTGTTAGCTTATATTTTATCTATATTTTAAAAAGTTATGGTAATAAGTTTAGGAAGAGTTGTTAGTCCACTTTCCTATGGCTCTAACTGGGGACCTATCATCTGCACTCTGCACAACTCCCTGTGAGCTTTGGACTATTTTTCTCTTCCCAATATCGTATTTCCTCGGATATCACCGACGATACCTTGGATGGGGAGGAAATTTCGTAAAGAGCTTTGGACTATTTTTCTCTTCCCAATATCGTATTTCCTCAGATATCACCGACGATACCTTGGATGCGGAGGAAATTTCGGCCACCTACTGCACGTGAAAAGACTGTATCTCACTTAGAAAAAAAAAGAAAAGACTGTATCTCACCTCTACCAATGCTCTACAAACCGACAATGAATTATTTAATGCGGCCTCCTTCTGTTTCATTCTCTATAAATTGAGGAAGGAATCCCCACCATTTGAAGGAGGTTTCAACAGTTAAAGATCGTAGAACAGGGCTAAAAGATAGACATGGAGAGGAAAACATTTGGTCTTTTGTTTTTGCTGCTCATTCTCTTTGCTTCTCGTAAGCCACTCTCTGTTTCTATTCTCCAGCACAGTCTACGTTTCTTTCCTTCTCTCTATGTAACGTGTGTTACATGCCCAGAATTTTTAACAGCTTAAAACTTTTTTTTTTCTTTGTTATATATGCAGAAGAGATGGTGATGCGGGCTGAGGCAAGGGTATGCGAGTCCAAGAGCCATGGATTTAAGGGCGCGTGCCACAGAGACCACAACTGTGCTCTGGTATGCAGGAATGAAGGTTTCTCTGGTGGAAAGTGCAGAGGAATACGTCACCGTTGTTTCTGCACCAAAGGTTGTTAGTCGGTGCTGCCAGACGACATGCATGCCCGCAGCATAAGCTTTTATAATTTGGAAGTAACAAATAATAACCATATTTTGTATCTCTAGGGTTTGGACTGTGTGAATTGTGGGGCACAAATAAGAATTCTCTTCCATTGGAGGGGTAAATCATCGTGCATTATAAGCTTCTTCGTACGTCGAGTTCCACCTAGTCGTGGCTTTCTTTGCTTAATGGAATTGTATTTTCAATTTTATTTCAGTGCAAGAAGTACATTTCCCTTCTGTGTTTGAGAGTTTTGTCTACGCTTTTCCCTCGCCCCTTAGTCTACTGCAATATGATGTCACTCAACTTATGTGCCAAAAGCGTAGGACTTGAAATACCGAAAGACATGCAACCTAATGGAAATTCTTATGGGTTTTGTCGGTGTTATACCCTCTGTTTCCCCAAAGAAGAAAAAAAAAGTTCTTTAGAGTCATGTCACTTTGTAATGAAGTCGAGCCAATTAAGCACTACAATAAAAAGAAAAAAAAATTATATATAAAAAAGTATGTATATTGTTTGTCCTTACAAGTTTGTGTGATCCAAATGATCATCTGGCCATTGTCCAAAGGAAAAAAGAACTTATGACCATGCCGTTTTATAGCTCTGTATTCAGACATTGTTACACCTTCAATATCCATTTTATAACAAGGACTTGCTTTAGACCACATCAAGCATCACTTCCCCGTGGCCCCATCGATCTAACCATCTTGGCAATCTCATCACTCTGCAGTCTGCACCGAACGGTACTGACATGGGCAGTTTTTTTAGGACAGTCCACGTGGCAGTTTTGTGAGGAGAGTCCACGTGGACCTTGAGGACAAGGATTTCCTTGAAGTCGGTGGGAATGATAAATCATGAGGCTGCATTTGTTCAGGTGACTATTTTTTCCTCTGTGCTACAGTAATAGAAGCTATCTATTAGTTTTTTTAACTATTTTTTCTCTAGTATGTAACAAAAGCCTATCTTGAAGTTTAAATTCAAAAAATATCTCTCTATGGTAGCTCTCTAATTTTGCAATTTGCTCGGTTCTTCTATCTAACTTTTATAGTTCGTCAACTTATTTTTTTTTCTCAAAAACAGAGTTTTAACAGTAACATGATTTGTTTAATATATATATATATATTTTATTTCTCTTTTCTTTTTGGTAGACACAAATAGATCATTGGAAGAAGTATCCGTTCCTTCTAATATGGTTGTTATTCTTAATCTAAAAGATATTAAATGTGGAAGATTTGATTCAACTTTGCAGTCATTTAGAATAAGTCAAATAGTTATTACTTATATTTTATTTATATTTTAGAAAGTTATGTTAACAAGTTTTGGAAGAATTGTTAGTCGCTTTACTATGGCTCTTACTGGGGACCTATCATCTTCAGTCTGCACAACTCCCTGTGAGCTTTGGATTATTTTTCTCTTCCCAATATCGTATTCCCTCGGATATCACCGACGATCCCTTGGATGCGGAGGAAATTCGGAAAAGCGCAGTTTTCACGCAAAGATTCGAGTGAGGACAATTATATCGGCCACCTACTGCACGTGAAAAGACTGTATCTCACCTCTACCAATGCTCTACAAACCAACCATGAATTCTTTAATGCGGCCTCCTCCTGTTTCATTCTCTATAAATTGAAGAAGGAATCCCTACCATTTGAAGGAGGTTTCAACAGTTAAAGAGTAGAACAGGGCTTAAAGATAGACATGGAGAGGAAAACATTTGGTCTTTTGTTTTTGCTGCTCATTCTCTTTGCTTCTCGTAAGCCACTCTCTGTTTCTATTCTCCAGCACAGTCTACGTTTCTTTCCTTCTCTCTATGTAACGTGTGTTACATGCCCAGATTTTTAACAGCTTAAAACTTTTTTTTTTCTTTGTTATATATGCAGAAGAGATGGTGATGCGGGCTGACGCAAGGGTTTGCGAGTCCCAGAGCCATGGATTTCAGGGCGCGTGCCACAGAGACCACAACTGTGCTCTGGTATGCAGGAATGAAGGTTTCTCAGGTGGAAAGTGCAGAGGAATACGTCACCGCTGCTTTTGCACTAAGCTTTGTTAAATCGAAGCTCAAGGACAATGCATTCGAAGACAACAATGGAGGACCTTTTAGTTCTACTACTAGTTTACTAGCTTTGAACTGTGTGATCTGAATAATGAATCTCTTCTATGATTGAGGAAGATTCATCATGCATGTTTCTTTCTTTAGAAACAGCATTAGCTGTTTGTTTGTGTCATGTTGTACTAGGATCTAGTATTGGCTTTTAAGAGAACGGTGTATCTCTGGCATCTTCCAGGAGCAAGATCCACTGTTGTCTTCTTAGTTTGATGAATTTTCTTTCAACCAGTACTTTACCCCCCTCCAAGAAGCAAATGGTATTTTTTAATGATTTTCTTTCTAGTTACGCTTCTTTTTCTTGGTCGGAATCTTATTAGAGAGGGGGAGAGACCGAATGAAAAGGACACGAAAGACAAGCGAAAATATTGATTAGGCGTTGAAATACGAAGTACAAATTATCCGGCGAAACTAGCCGCAATGCAATCCCGGTCAGAGCAGCGAGTGTCTAGAACGTTTGAAAAGCTGACTTCCGGAAGTTTTCAACACATTCGGCTTGTGATCAAAGTATCATAAACAATGGGGTCAATTTTAAATGAACTTCCAATTCGTTTCGTAATCGTACTGCCCATTAGTTTTGGATCTCCATTTTCCTGCCCCTTGGGGATGCTCATTGGGTTAGTGAAAACTCACAGATCCAACTCATTTGGGACGAGGTTCATGTGGATTTCTAACCACACTTTTGGGTCAGGGGGCAACTGACAGGAGTTGCTCTAGCTAGGTCCAATGTCAGATAGGGGCCAGCAACAAAGATTTTTTTGTTTTTTTTTCTAAGCAGGAACAAAGGATTTGCTATTTGCGCGATGGTCTGATCTGATTTGGTCAAATTAAATGGGATCATTTCTAATTTATATATTTTAATTAAATTATTCTAAGCTTGTACATGCCCGGACTTTATGCAATCAATATTAAATATTGTATGACTTACAAATATATATACATATATATATTTCTTACGCTTCATTCAATCAATGTAAGTTAGAAATAAAACTTAAGAGGCTAATTGAACGAAAATTTTCTTGAGAGGTCAATATATTTCAGGATAATAATAACATGCCCTTATAATTTTCGAAAAAATTAGGAATGAATTAGCCAAAAAAGGTCCAATTTTTCCTATCCATATTTTTGGTGGACGTATAATTTTCAGTGTGAAAATTAGCATTGTGTTTTCTAAACGATAAATTAACTTTGATGAGTTATGTCCTAAACTATGAATGCATCATCTACTTTATCAAATTGTGCCATATGACCTGTTTTTTTTTTCTTTAACGGACAGATTTTCTAGTAACGTTTTAGAGAAGATATTGTAGATCAATAACAAGTTTTTCTGTTTTGACTACTTGGAAAGTGATATGTGCGCTAGTCGATGTTAGGTGTAAGGTCAGCCTGTCAGGTACGAAGTTTCCATTGACGTTTAAGGCCTATTGAATTGAATTTCCAAATTATGACTGAAATTTTCATAGTAAATTAGCCGAAAAAAAAAGCTTATAATTTCAACGTTTTGGACTAGACCTAATTCAGTGACGGTACCATTACCCACCGTCAAGTCACGATCACCTTTAATAGTAGCTGAAAAAAAATGAAAATAGAGGAACGAGTGTACGTCTAACATTCATTACAACAAAGCACGAATACGAAAAAAAAAAAAAAAAACTCAAAGCGTCGCAATTTTAAGAAAACCAGAAAAACAACGGTATATCCTCTCCATATAATTTTTTTTTATAATATAGATGTTTTATATTTATGAAGCAAAATCAAAGCGATCCATTCAAGTTTCAATTTGTCCTATTACGTTCCTCAAGTTGAAATAGAATATTAATTTTTATTCCCAGTTTGAAGTGATCCAAACTCTCTAAACCAAAGTTTCTACAAAATTGAGAAATATAAAAAATGAAAAATAAATAGAATAATTAAAACTTTAAATATTACTTATTTTTTTGATCTATTTTCTTATTTTTTATTTTTATCTTGGGGGGGCCTTTTGGTCCATCCACATCACTTTTTATCTAGTTTAAGGGCCAAATTGAATAACAAATGACAATTAATTTTTTACAACTTGAAGGGCTTAATCAGACAAATTAAAATTTGAGGGAGGCACTTTAATTTTATTATAAATATGGGATAGTGTTTCCTCAAATTTGTTTTTTTGGAGAGAAATTGCAGTTCTATTTGGATTTGAATCGCGAACGTAATTCATTAAGGAGTTTCATATAAGAGTTAACTACTTTCTTTCTTTTTTCTTCTGTAACCGAGTGTACGAGTCAGTTTACATACACTTCGACTAATCACAGGATCTATGCAGTCTTTCCGTCCCACACAAACCGGACAATTACTAAGCCAAAGGTCCTAGAGGCTAAATTGTTAGTGGCACTAATAAGATTTTAAACTTAGAACCTTAGAGGAATCAAATTTACTAAGGCCCAAGCTCTATCCACTAGTCTAACACCTTAGGGTTGGCTAGCTACATTTTCTTGTAACCCTCCGTCCCAAAGAAAAGAAGATTGAACAAAATATTCTATGGGCCTTCTTTGTTCAATGATATGCTAAACAAGATATATAAATTTTTTTTTTTAACTGAAAATTAACCATCAAAATACTATTTAACTAAATTTCTCTGTCTGTGAACCATAATTATTATTCATATAATATAAATGACTCTAAAACTTGTAGCTCAGCTATAGTACTATATACCTGAGTTATTTGTTGGCGACCAGACGGACTGGAAACCGCTTTAAACGTGTATATATATCTCTGCGGTAATTTGAGCACGGTAAGCACTCTAAAGGATGGCAAACATTCTCTCGTGGGGGCAAAATGCTGCCAAAGATTTTATTTAGTCCTGCAGGTCTTCATTCAGGCAACAGTACGTACTAAGAAAATTCTTCTTTCTTCGTCCAGCTAAAGAGTTGCCAATAATATGCCCCTCAGGGCCTCAAACATTAATTTACTTCTGCTATCGACACGATACATATGTGCCAAAGAGCCTGAAAACAACACTGAGAATCTTAGATGGTCTTTCCCGTCACTGGTTTGCCTAATCTGCTTATGTGGACCCGATTCTGGAAATCTTTCGGCTTTGTGACAAATATAAGACCGATATTTGCAGTCAAAAGAGAGACCAATAACTCGAATTATTAAACAGAAAAGAGAAGTATATGATGAAACGAGAATAGCACATAAAACAAATTAGGCCCACTAGCTCCATGGTATGAGGTGGGCAAAACAATGGAGGCACGGTGATGGGTTACCAACCTAAAAGATTCCTCCATTTCTCTCCAATTTGTTCCATAACATTATTGTATTGTTCTCTTTATTCTTTTCAAGCCCTTCTAGAAGCAACAAAAGTTTTTAAGTTAGGAAGATGTCCCTTACCAACCTTGCCCACAAGGTTTCACATGGCCGGCTAAAAATGACATGCTGTCAGCTCCGTGGAAAACTGGACTGTGTAGGCAGGGGTTGTTGAATAGTGAAAACGACAACTATAATTTGATTAATCAAACCCAATTACTAACTAGTATTATTAATGCTGCATGTTCTAGAAATGTTTTTCTTTTCCGATTAACATGATCAGCAGTTGGTGGGATATATATGCCACGCGTGAAGGATGATGACCTTCAGCAAAGGTGGAAAACGAAGTCAAGGCCAACTTTCCAGAGAGTATCTAATATTAATGCAGTATTAACATCATAGTCCTAGAAATCAATTAAATATAACATAGGTTCCTTAGTTATTCCGGATAATATTCATCCAAATTGTACTAGAAAAAGAAAGAAATTATTATTTTGTAAAGCTCAAGCCCAAATTTCTTTTTAAAAAAGGAGAGCTCAAGGAGTAAGCATTACTATGATGCAGAAACAATATTCAAATCAAAGGTATCAATTTTTCTACACGCCTCATCGTTTGATTGCTTTGCTCTTCCCATTTTTTTTTTTTTTTTGAGATAATTAGAATCCTAGCTTAACAAATCTGCTGATTTATAAACTTGAAATAACTCCAATAATCTTTAATTCATCTTTACACTATATTTTGTTTTTTTGGTAATGAAAGAAATTCGAACACTCATTTGCTTGTACCGGACACTAAAAGACTTGACTCCATGTCTACACTCATTCATGTGCTCTGATGTATTGTGCAAGATGCTGTTGCGAATTTTTTGTGCACCTACGTAATAGTTTTGAACATCTTTACGCTATATTTATAACATATACAATATATTCCTGTTGTGTGAAAGAGGCTGCTTAGTGCTTAAAATAAACAATAGATAGGTATAAAAGGTCGAGGGCTCTGTTGATATCAATCATGGAAGGTAGGGAAGTTTGTTACTTTGTCATCCTGAATTGACAAGAGTAAGTGGAGTAAGTGCATGTTGGTGGCCAGTGATCTTCTAGAATCCTTTTGTTAGGAATGGACAGAAAAAAAAGAAAAAAAAAAAGCGAAAAATTGCAGCTAGAAAGAGAGTGGAAAAGAGGAAGACCACAAAAAGTTGGAAAGGAATCGCGAAGATAAGGATAAATTGTGCTTGGGCCGTCTTAAGAAAAAAAGTTTGGTCTGACGGCCTAGTTTGAAATGAATTCGTGATCTCTGCACTGTTTTGCTATGATAGGTCCTGAACAATCTCATTTTCTCATACGGTACCGTCTGCCCAAATTTTGTACTTGGCTCATTAATCTTGCAGGTCATTCACTTCTTTTCGTGTTTTTTTTTTCTTGGTTCCTTTTCCTGCCTTCTCAATCTTCATTGCTTAGCTAGGTGTCAGAAGTTTTCAAATGGCATGTAAAACCAAACTGATATAATGATTTCTGTGATCTGTAGAGATACGCCAAAACCTTTCATTTTGGATCAGAATTCTCTAATTTTTTATTCCGATTGCACCGTCTATAGATTAAGGGTGTGTTTCTTTATAAAGTTTTGAGGAGTTTAAAATTGTAAGGTATTGGATTTGGTGAAAAAGTGAAGAGAGAGATGATTTTTAATATTTATTATAGTGAAAAGTAAAGATTTGATGGGGAGAAAGAGATTATATTGTAATTTTTTATTGTGTTAAATTTTAAGAAGTGTAAAATTTTAGTATGCAAACGACCCTTGATAAATATTATAAATGGGCTCTATTATAAAATTTATATTATTAAAAATTTTATATAGACATTATTAAATAGTATGGGGTCCACTTATTATGTCTATCTCTCTCCACATTACACAGTGCGATCTAAACAAAAAATTACAGAAGATCTCCATCCATTCTATTTGTATGGATCAAGGTCCACAAAATTTAGTTAAAGATTTTGTTCTACATATGTACTTTTTAAAAGCTTGGGCTAGCACTATTATACAGATATACATAACAATAGGAGAATCCCTTGTTTTAATTTTCGAATTATCTCACATTTTGCGAGAGGGTAATATGGCCGAAGATTCATTAGTTAAGGAAGAGGTTTTATGAAGGAATTTCAACTTTAGTAGCAGTGAGAATTATTAGGTTATGCAATTTATTGATGATCAACAGATCATGCAATGTATGGGTCTCGTTGCTTTGCTTCATGGTATGAAAATTTATTCTGCATCTTGATAAGCTGAATTTTGCTAATATTAAAATTTATGCCTGTTGGTTTTTTTTTTGTTCGCAGTTTTATTTTTTGTTATTTTGAGTCTTTTATTTTGTTTTTAGAGTCATGTCTAATTTTTTATGTAAAGACAATATTCTTTAGCCATAAGTGATGATTTTTAATAAAATTTAGAATTATCGTCCTCTTTTCTTTTTGAAAAAAAAAACATTACTATTGGAGAAATCTTACATACGGAATAAGGAGATTAAAGCGTTTGATTGAGGCATATCTGGTTTTGTTTAGAAATAAGCAAAGGGCAATACATCTCTCGCGCGCTTCTTTGATTTTTGAACTTTTTCCTCCAAGTGATTATCTTTGTATTTCCTTATGTCCAAGTACCATGGCATATGAAGAACTTGAATGGCTAAAAGAGTACTCAACATATACGTGTGGATCGAAATTATACTGAGAGTAATGATCGATCATAAGCAAATTTTATACTATATAGGTTAATTAATTGAAAATGAAGAGCATAATATGTGATAAATAATATTCATTCTATATGAGAAATTATGAAACGAATTAATCATGACCAAAGTTGAGCTTATTTGGAAATGAAATGCATTAAACTTAAGCATGTAATTAATCTAGCTTAATAGATGAGTTCAAGGTCAAATACTTGTGCTTAAACAAACAAATGTTGAAGCCTTAACATCGATTTGGATCAATGTAATTGCGACATAGTATTGTGCAGCCTATAGGTCAATCAAACAAGTAATTAATGAGCGAGTTTAACCTCATTAATTCGAAAATAAATGACTCAGACACTCAACTTGGTTAAGCATGTGCTTAGAATAAAATTAAACATATTCTTTTTTTTTTTTCTAGGAAAAATTAAACATATTCAATCTTGAAATTTTGTCACTCTATGTGTATGACTACAATAGTTTTGCCTTATTTATACAAGCTTACAAAATTAAAATATGAATATATATTAAAAAACGAAACACATATTAAGCAATCTGGTAATATAATATAAAACAAAACATTGAGAAAATAAATTCTCCAAATTTTCAAGGAAAACTTATCCAAGACAAAAACTTACAGATCATACCAATGGGTATTCTTCAAATTTTCAATTCTCATGTGCTTACATATTGCTACCGTTGAAAATATATATCAAAGTGTATCATGAGGTCGAAAAAAAAATAGACGAAAATAGAGGTGCGTAACTGCAAAAGTGGAGCAAACTACATGAAAAGTAGAGCTACCTACCAAATCCAGCACTAACTTAATTGCAACCACTCGTCTTTCTCAATTCTCACCAACTCGGTCAAATAGCCTCCCCTCATTACTTCTTAAAGAAAAAGGTTCCGAGTCAATTGCACCTTCTGCTGCTCTCCACCACCTCCCATTTATATTCCTTCTTCCTCCTTGGTCCCCAATTCCTTTTAAAGCTCCATTCCCCACAAGTCTCTCTCCCCCTCTCTTTCTCCACCTCAGAACACCCAACAACCATGGGCAGATCTCCTTGCTGCGAAAAAGAGCACACCAACAAAGGAGCATGGACCAAAGAGGAAGACGAGCGCCTCATCAACTACATCAAAGTAAATGGGGAAGGCTGTTGGAGATCTCTTCCAAAAGCTGCTGGTAAGTTTCCATCTTTTCAGACACACGCTCAAGAGGGGAGATGAGAGACGGAGAGTTGTGGGTTGTGTTAACATTTGAATCGTGCAGGTTTGCTCAGATGTGGAAAGAGTTGTAGACTAAGGTGGATAAACTACCTCAGGCCTGATCTTAAGAGAGGAAACTTCACTGAAGAGGAAGACGAACTCATCGTCAACCTTCACAATTTACTTGGAAACAAGTAAGCAATATTCCTTTCAACTTTTAACGTCTTTTTGGTTCATATTCCCAAGTATACTTTTGTTCTTGAAGAACAATACTGCTTTTGTTTTTTCACTTCATAAAGTTAGCATAGTGTCCTTAAGTACAAAACAACATCTTCTCCCTTCTGTTTGATTAAATTAAAGCCTCTATCGGTTTAAACCTTCGTAGCTTTCAAAAGGAGCAAACCCTGATGTGGATTCCATAGTTTCCTTTTTCTGAAAACTTACACTGTTTTCATTTCTCAGATGGTCTTTAATTGCCGCGAGATTACCCGGAAGAACTGATAACGAGATCAAGAACTATTGGAATACTCACATCAAAAGAAAGCTTTACAGCCGTGGAATTGATCCTCAAACTCACCGTCCACTCAACGCAGCCACCACCACGACAACTCCCAGTGCCACCACTACCAACATTAGCAATACCAAAACGAATTCGAGCAACAATAGCAACAACAGTAGCAAGAGTTCCCCGTTCGAAGTGCAAAATTATATGACACCAGTGATGCAAATGCCTGAATTCAAGAATCCTATGAATGGAACTGTTAATGCCAGCGTGAAGGTCGGAAATGAGTCTGCCGAAGAGTCAAATTGCAGCAGTGGAGTAACCACGGAGGACGTGTTCCCTGACCTCAACCTTGAACTCTCCATTGGGCTGCCCTATAAGCCTCAAATCCCTTCTATCAACATTAAAGAACTGAGGCAACAGCAACAACAACCGCTGCAGCAGCAGCGACAACAACAGCAACAGGTTTCGTACCAGTGGTATGGGAATGTTAGGCAAGGTGTATGTCTGTGTTGCCATTTAGGGTTTCAGAATAGCCAAGCATGCAGCTGCAAAGCCACAGGGACGACCGTAACCGCTGACAATCTCTATAGATATTATAGACCTTTGAACTCTTGAAGCTTAGAATTAGTTAAATGGAGTCTTACTACCTTGCATGCTCACATGTAATCTTGTGGTGGTACCGATCAAGCATCTGAAATAGTTGTGAGATTTTGATTTCTTTCCTTTTTTGACAAGAAGAGAAGTTCAAAGCTGTGAAATATAAAATTTCTTATTTTATTCTCTTCATGCTTTTGTACTTTTGGAGTGAGCAAATAGGAATTCCAAGGAATTCCTCTCCTCTCTTCAAAACAAGGTATAAATACTAATTCTTCCGATTAAAATACTACCCATTTTAATTAGGTCCGCGGAGGATACTTAATGAAGCCGGACGGAAGGTATTGCTGCTTTCCGTCTCATATAAGATTGGCTTCTCCATGTAGTGAGTTCCGAGTAAAGAATAGTCGAGTAACCAATACGTAATTCATCCACGCCAAGAACAAACATGTTGAGATGCCAATCTGCAGAATATTTAGGTGGGGTGTGTTTGTCAAAATTTTGAAAAATATTTTTAAAATTATAGAAATCTTTTAGAGTTTAAAATTTATTAGAGTTGGTGAAAAGTTGTGGAATGTGTTAACATAGATATTAAAAATTTTAAAGTGTGTTTATTTTAGTCGAAATTTTCATACTCCCAAATGTTGAAAAAACAAAAGCTGTTCATTCAAATTTGAAATTCACCCGCATGATGGGTAGGTAAAACCCTTAAATGAAGTCAAAAGGGACAAAATTTGAACATTCAAAAACAGGCGCAGAATTAGGACAACTATTTTAGTACGTAGAATTTTTAGCACACTCGACGCTTCATGAAGCTGGTGCCAGGCACGTGTATTTATGAATCTTTGTAATGATATAAAATGACATAGTTAAGGGGAAAGGAAATAATGGACAAGATAAGGAAGGGTCATTCAATATGAGTCCTTTAGCCATCAGCATTAATTAATGATATATATGAAATTACTTATTTACACTTTTCGATTTAGAGAATTCCTCAACAAATTTAAGTACCTTTTAGCTGGAACAACTGGTACAATTACGATCGCCAATATTGTTTAGTGGTTTTTCTCTTTAAACGAGTGTTGTGTGGAATTCTATCCATAATATAGATTTCCAAGGTTCGAAATATTTCTAATTTTAGTTTAGAGAAAAAGAAAGAAATAGTTCTAATTTTAGAAGAAAAAGAAAGTGCACGATAATTTCATCACCAAAATTAATGGAATGATTCTACACAGTAGTGACTCGCCGAAATGAAATTCAGCATGATATCGTGAATATTTTCTTTTCATAATTTTGCTTTTTTCTTGTTTTGGTTTCTACAAAGTTTCATTTTCATGTCTAGAAACCTCGGATTAATTAACTGAAACAATTCATCACACATGACTGCAAAAAGATAGAGAAAGGCAATATTCGAAGCATGCATGTTTCGCTGCTGTGCTACATATGATACATACAATCAGAAGATACCATCGGATATGTGGATTAAGAAATTACGAAAAGAAGAGTGGAAGCGAACCGAAATTGGGGGGGAACTGAGAATATCACGTGAAGTTATGTGGATTAAGAAATTACTTCTGTCCAGCCTCTTTTGGTTGGACAACGTGAGCCGACTTGGATCTGTACCTACCCTGACCTGAAAAAATAAAAAATACAAAGAGCCTAAAGGGCTAAGGATGCGAGGAGGATAGAATATTGGTGCTGGTGGGGACTCCTTAATTTCATGTTCGTGCGAGTGCATGTGTGAGCTTTTTGGGTTGGTAGATGGGGTGATCTCAGCAAGACAACCACCCCTCTGTCTCTTCTCATAAATTCCTGGCGATCTGGTCTCTGTCTGTCCTTTTTAATACGCCTAGGTCATTGTTTAGATTAATGATTTGTTTTTCCTACCCACACAATTTTTTTGAATTAATTTATAATATTTAAACTTTAGGTCACGAATTCGTGATACACGGACACAAGGATGGATTCTTACGAGGCATGATAGTGTGGCTGTCATTTGGTCATCTAGAAGGTTGGGGGTGTAGTACTGCAGAAGATCACTATAGAGTTACTCACGTACGCACTCTCACCTAACTCTTTGGTTTATATCTGTTTGTCACTTTTGAGGTTCTTTTCTTTATTTTGTCTTGTCAGCGAGTGCCCCCATTAATAATTTATGCAACGAGCAGGCTTACAGTCACCTCCACCCACTTTCATGGGAGCAGTGTAAGAGGAAAAAGCGCATCAAATCAAGAGTTCTAAACAATAAGGTTTTAGCAGGAAAGAAGTAAACTTCTGGGGTGTTATGACTTATTAAAGTGAGTAACCGGATCTATAGAAATATACTTTGTACTGATTCGATCTTTCTCTCAATCCCAAACCAACGCAGCTCTCACTCAAACTTTAGTGGGAATTAAACCTACCACTTAACCAGACAGATCACGCAAAATCCTCAGTGTTTGAGCTGATCTTAATCTAACACTAGTTTTCCAGCTTCTCGATTTCCTACCTCTTCCCCCATGAAAGTTGGGTGGGCAGCCCAATTATTGGCTCCATTGGATTATCCCTGAGTAAATATCTTTTCTCCCTTGGGAGTTCTTCTAGATGGAATCAAGTCTTTGTGGCTTTAATTTGGCCTGATCGAATCGACGCAAAGTGTATGCACTGGCATTCTATGTAGGAAATAGCCACACGTCCTGGCTTAGGACCATCTGCCCGACTCTCAGGGTTTTTGCCAGCCTTGTGCTCTTACGATAAGAAGTGAACATGAACGCGCGCGGAGCGGCGGAGGGCAAAAGTCTAAAACAAACCAGTCTCTCTCCCCCCTCTCTTTCTAAAAAAAAAAAGGAAGAAAGCAAAACACAGAGACAGAACATCATTGATGTTAACAAAAATAAAATAAAGTATAGTTTTGACATCTTTGATGTGACGGAGCATGACGGTAGTAGATGGTGAAGATCACTAAAAATAAAAATAAAAAATTAAGAAACAGCGAATAAAAGAGGACAGGATCTCTCTAATTTTTTATAATTATTATAATTAGTAAATGGATAGATTTAGTAAATACTGATAAATAAATTTTAAATTATTTAATATTATCTATATAAAATTTTAATTAAAATATGAACTAGTTCAACTGTTGTATTTGTCTCTTAATAAGAAATGCTAGAGATGTTGAGCTGTAAAATAGCCCTACCCCTTTCTTCTTATAGACAGAGATTAAGGTAGAGCATGTGCATTATATAAACTAAACAGTGGTTCACCACACAATAAGTACCGATTATACTAATTAATGATGTTGAAAGAATAATGTATGCTTTGGAAAAATATAAGTTAATGAATAAGCTTTTGGTTTAAGTCAACCAGGAAGATTGATTAGGTTAACATCCATATTGTTATACCAATAAAATAAAGATATGGGGAATTTCTTATGCATAGGACAGAGAATAAAGAAGGGTCTTTATAAGAAGAAGATGCTTAACTACTATATTAAAAAAAAAAAATTGCCTTGACACGTATACCCTGAGATGAGGCCTACCAGAAAGTTGAGCAATCACTGCCATAGAATATAATTTTATGAATAAATTTGCATTACGGTCCTAGGCAGTTCATATATAAAAGGTTTTTCCTTTCTTTAATGAGGATAATAGACTAAGGATAAAATGAATCGGATGCCTCAAGAATATTAAATGATCTCAACCACCAAATTATCTTCTAGCTATTATGGGGTCGAATTATTGTTCATCGTTTAAATGCATTTTCTTGTCCTTTGGCTCGGAATAGGCCGTTCTACTTATGGCTTCTTAATTGTGCAATCAAAGACTCAATTTTTTTTTTCTATTTTTACAATTAAGCCCAATAAAAGCTGATACTAACAAAAGCGAAGTAATTTGATAATATAGTTGACCTTATAATTAATAATCTTTTTTTCTAAAGAATTTAATATTATTTTATAAAGTGGCACCAATTTACATTTACAAAAATAGTGAGGCAAACACAGCACACAAATTAAAAGGTACTAATGTGGAGTTTACTTAAACTCCAAGAATTTGAGCTATCTCATGTTCAAGAACCCAAGTAATATTATCTCTCTCATTCTTCGAGAGAATAAATTTGAAAAACTTTTTCTTTTCAAACATCTTTTTTTAATGAACCCACACTTTCATAAAGTTTTCTTAATTATTTTCAAAAATACAAATATATTTTTTTTTTTTATGTTTAGATGGGCAAATTTGTTTAAGGCAGTGTAGATTTTCTTGGTGTTTAGTTTGTTTTGTAAAGAATTAGTATTAGAGTTTGTAAAAAGTAGTTAGAATTTGTAAAAATATTATTAGAGTTTGTAAAAAAAATATTGAAATTAGTGAAAAAGTGATTGTGAAAAAAAAAAAATTCAGCATCCAAACATAAGCAGAAACAAACATGTGTATTTTTTGTTAGAACATTGAGAACAAAACTTAAATTCAGGGTACATGATGGCTTTGTGATAGAACCCATGTATGTTTTAGCTTAGTTTTAGGGATTATTAGGTATACCCTTTTGTGTGTGATAAGTTAAATACATAGACGCATACATAAATAAAAGTATATTATCTATATATACATAAATGAATATGTCAAAATTTTCATTTTAACCTTAATTTTAGCTGCAAAGGACACGTTAAAGATATGTGGGTTCTAGAAGGTAGGGTCGTCCAGGGTATCTATTGTATTGTCGTTTTCAAACAAATATTTTAAAGCATTAATCGACCAAAAGTGGTTAGGAAAAGCAACGTAAGAATGAATGCTTAAATCACGGCCACGGATAACAGTAAGTACCCAACCACTACGTTGTCCCCACTACAACACTTGAACCTATAAAGTTCAATCACTTTTGTCTTAGATGTACACATTAATGTAGATAGAAGATTTGATTACTTCGCATAGCAAGACTAATTATCAAAATTTAATTCTCGACGCTAAGTGTCCAAATTGCATGATCCAATTTAATGACGAACAAGTCCAATTTAAAGACAAGAGACTTGATATATTTATCTCTAAGATGACTAATTTGTTCCTATAAAGCTTCAAACAATGTAAACTTCCTGTGTTTGGTGGAGAAAAAGCGAGAGGAAAAAAACAGACTCTCCAATTGCATTTTAGTCTCAACGGTGGAAGAGAAGGGTTGGTTCACAAATGATACCGACAGTTGTGATGTTTGCGTCCCAAGTTCTTAATAAAATAACTATAATAATCTTTTCTAATGCATTTTAGTCTCGACGGTGGAAGAGAAGGGTTAGTGATATGACAGTTGTGATGCTTGCGTCCCAAGTTCTTAATAAAATAACTATAAAATAATCCTTTCTCCAATTGTGTTTTGATTTCGATGGTGGAAGAGAAAGGTTGGTTCACAAGTGATACCAACAGTTGTGATGGACTCCCATTTGGTGGCCAAAGTTGATATCATACAAGCTCACTATATTTAGTGCCGTTGAGTAATAAATAGCACAAAGGTAGCCCATTGAACCCCAATATCAAGGGTCTGCAGCATTGTTGAGTGATAAATAATGACCTCCACAAAATAAACATATTCATCAGTATGTTCGACATGAATTCCTAGAGTGGCCTTGTTCACATACACATTTTCTTTAATAGCACCAAAAGGGGAGAAAGGTAGAAGAGAATTAAAAGAGGAGGCTACATCCATAAATAAGTATATCACAGAAGGTACACTATGTATTAGTACCCCTAGTTGGACGGCAAACATGATTTCTCTTTCGAGCATGTTCTTCATTATGATGCTGCGTTCGACAACCATATCCATACCAGCAATCTTGTCTTGTTGTAGCATCTGGTGGTAAAAGCTATATATGAAAAGAGCACAAATAAGCACGTCAAAATAAACACTAACAACAGATTAGGAGGGCATTTGTCAAATTTACCACGTGATTAGTAGCTATATACTCTCTGATTAGATATGCATATCATTACAGATAACCAAAATTATGACTGTTGAAAAGGGGATCTCTAACTAATTGGAAAGCCACGAGTTGCCAAGACAAGGGATTCAGAGCACCTTCATAAAGAATGGAATATGATATTGCAGGTCTTAATGACAAAATCAAATTTAGCATGATTCCCGTCACACAACTAGCCTTTTTGCCTAGCTCATTGGGCCATTGGAAATTGATGCTTGAAACAGGCGGCGGTGGCCCCGTGGGGTTGGGGGGGGGGGAGAGAGAGAGCAGATTAAAACCCCCTGGGACTCTGCAGCATAGGGCCTAGTGAAGTCCCATTCTTGCACCCCAACTCCATAACCTAAAGGTTTCAATATCCAGAGTACAAAATGTTGAAACCAAAATATGAGCCAGAAAACCAAGAAATAGTGTGGGGTGCAAGATAACATGTAAATATGTACTGTCAAACATTTTTTCCTGAAGGACACATTAAACGCCTACCAACCATAGTAAAAATCATATCCAGGATCTGAAACTTGATTTTTATAATGCTTCAAGTTGGTGGTACTTACATACTTGGGCACAGAGATGCGAAACCAGTACAGCAGGAATGAGACCAATTTGTCATAACAATCGCTGCATCCAAAACAAATATTACACAAAATAAAAATCTAGCATTTGATGGGGGAAGAAACCTATGAACCCAATAATCTAATGTAGTGACCAGTTTGTGCCAATGTCCAAGCTTCATTCTTGGACATCAACAGCAATATTGCAAAGATGGCTTCAACACAAAGTAACAGAAGGAAACAGGTTTTCAAGAAAGTTGTCACCTTCCATTTCAATCAGCATATTGACACCTCTAAATTCACACAACATACATAAGATATGTCTAATGCCCGGATCAGGTAATGAAACTCCCAATCTGGATCTTAAAATTCCAGGATATGTGATCTTAAAACTCAGAACGACCAAGATCCCAAGTAAATTCTTAAAAGAGATTGCTGCCTCTATCAAAATCACACTTTGGATCATCATCCCCCGTCCTTCGGATGAAAAAGGGCTATCAGCTGCAAGTCAATGCTTCAGTCATTAAGTCATGATGGTCACATTTCCCATTCTCATAGGATCCCAATCTTTTAAAGATTCGACTTACCCATAATACTTTTAAATATTTAACCTTCTATGATTTGGGTTCATAGGCAAAAACAATTTAAAGGTGCAAAAAGTATTCAAAGGTTTTAAACTTATCCTGAGCATGAAATAAGGACAGAGTATCTAAACAGTGACAATCCTAATGATCAATAAGCGGGTTTGGCTTTAATGGCAAAGGTTTATTTAATAGGCAAAGGTCTTATTCAATTAAGATAGTAGCTGCTCCATCTACAAGAATAAAGCACCGTGCGTTTGCTGCTTCTTTCTTATTCTTTTTAAGGTTAATTCTAGGATAGTATACACACTAGTTTGAAACAAATTTGTTGTTTCTTTCTGATTCTTATTTTTTAAGTTTAATTCTAGGATAGTCCAGACACTAGTCTGAAACAAAATTTTACAAGCCCCACTTACCAGTTTAGAGAACTTCTGAGCTATTAACCTCAAAATAGCAGTAGTAGTTACTACAACACCACGGAAGCAAAGAAATAAGTTATATCACATGTTTCCATCTACTACAAAACTTAGATAATTTCAGTCTCGAATACCACACCATGGACAATAGTACTGAGTCGATCTAGACGAATTGAACAAAAAGTAACTGCAGTTTATTTACCACGAATGCTATGTATACAAGATGAACTTACTTGCAGATATGCGTTCCGCCAGTAATCATCTCGGCATGGTTCAGTGGCATCCTTGTTCGATCTGCCAAGAGAACAAGAGACATACAATGATCCATTACTTCCCCACATCTTTTCTATCTACTTCATTCTATTTGGAATCTTGGATAGTAGTTGTCCATCTGGAAACTAACAAGCTCGTGATAAAAAATTGAGACTTGAGAACCCAACAAACTACATCATTTAAGCATAAAACTGAAAATTATGAATTTGTCAACTTGCCGATTTCTCTGTTGTTCAACTTTGCAATCCACTCTGAGATAACATCCAGCAATGTTCTTCCCATCTGTGTAATACACCTCTCCGTGATCTAGGAAACCATTAAGGTGTGAGTCATATTAAACCATTTACTAACTAAGATCCCTACAATAGTTTGATATGAGGTACAAAAAATATACATCTTGCTCATGACGATTCTTCTCATGTGCTGCATCAGGAATTCTAGAAACTGTACGATCTGAGATCTGAAAAGCATAAAGAGAAGTATGTCAATCATATAACAGGTCGCTACAACATAAGATAGTTTCTAAATATAAGCACTGGGTAGTATGAAAGAAATCTTCAATACAGTAGAGTATGGTATATACCAAAATCAAATAGTGATCAATCTTTCAAATTGGCATTTAATTAGCATCATTTTCGTTACTCCAATGGCTAAAATAAATAAACTCCTGGCTAAATTTTGATATGAACCCAGGATAGTTTGTATATGAAGTTCTTTACAAAAGAAGGATGTAAGATAAGGAACAAATGTTTGAAGTGAACCTAGGAATACTCCTGGAAGTAATATAAATTGGGAGATTTGATAGTCAAGGTTTCTCATGTAGTTAGACAACCAACAACTATGAAGCTAATTAAAGTTTTAAGAAGTTGAGAAGAATAGGATGGTCATGGAAGTAAGTGCTTTCTAAACAAGAAATAAAGGATGCCTATCAAATGAAGGGTGACCAGTGAAGACCAGCAACAACACTTGTCCAGTAATAGGAAACCCACAGTAAGATAAGAAAAAAACACAATTTTGCCCATGTATAACATTTCAGTGTTAATCCATTCATGTAAACAAAGTACAGACAATCAGTTAACTATTGATACTAAGGGGAAAAAATTACGCAAAAATGGAGCACATACCGGTTTAAAAGTCTCAGGACTGCAAATAGGGTGAAAGTCGCTTCTGGTAAGGCTTTGAACATGCCAATAAGCGCTACAAAATGCTCTGTCACATCCTAAACCTGCAAGAAGGGAAGAAAATGGAAACAATACTCTATTTAGAACAGATGCCTTATTGCATCTTCACCTACAAGGGAAAGAAAATACATATCCTGTGGATCTTTTCATCTCATCATGCCAAAAATGCCCAAAGTTAGATTGAGGTCTGACTTATAGAGACACCAATAGTGTGGTTCTAGATCCGACATGGACTGGATTTACTGAACTTCTCTTTTGGCAGAAGCAAAAGCAAAATCTATGAATTTCAACCAGTCAGACTGTACTTTCAACGAGAACAACAAGCTAGAAGACATTCCTAGTCTCTGAAGATGTTGGATTTGTTAATAACACTTAAAAAAAGTATCAAGGCTATATTAATAGCAAGAAATCATTTAAGCAGATGCACACTTAAACTTACAGTGCTGTGGTACATTAGTATCAGTTCTGGAAGGCATCATTCCTCCACATGCGTGACATTGTAGATGGACAGTGTTCTGGTTGCAGCGAAAACCACCCAATTCAGTACCTGGAACAAATGCAGTCGTTATATAAAAGTAGACCTAGAGGAAATCATCACATATTAAAAACATGAAACAAAACCTTCTCACGACAAAAGATTCAATAGAATTAACTAACTTAACAAAATTGAACCATATCATCAAACAGAAAACTAGTCATGGAGTATAGCAAACTTACAAGAAATAATCACAAAGGTAACAAAAGAGCAAATTAAGGTGAATAAAACATGTTCAAAGCAGGATGTCCACTAAATTAGGGAAATAATTTCCAAACACAACGTAAGCAATTGTATTTACCACATTGAGGACATGGAAGGTCAATTTCATCACTTTCCTCATCCACCGGTGAGCGAGCCCTCTTCCAAGGGCGATTCTTTCCAGATCTAATGACCTAATTTCAATTACAACCACAAGTAACAAAGGGAAAGAATCATGAACCATTTTTAGTAGAATAAGGCACACAGGAAGAGCTCAAAATCCCACAAATGATACAAACACAAAAATGAGAACATCAAAATCACTTAAAACTTTTTCACCAGGAAACAAGCAATACAAAACATGTTCATCTGCATAACAGCTCTGCGATCATCATTAGTTATAGACAATTCTCTGATATAGGGCACAAATACCATTCAAGCAACCACCCACATAATTCAAAATTTCCAACAAATGGAAAGGACACTATATGAATTGACACAGGAACAAGTAGCCAAAAAGACAAAAAGATACAGGAACAAGTTGTATTCAAAGTTCATATATGGGACTGGTGACTCTTGAGGGTAAAAGTTGATCCTCATAATTAGTATGGACATATACACCCTGTAATAAAAGCCCTTCGTCTAAACTGAATAGCTTCCAAAGAATAGAACACATGGTTCCCATGCACAAAATTTCAGTATAATTACTTGGCCAACTTCTCCAAGCTATTTAACCAATCAAGAAAGTCCTAGAGATACCATGAGCATTGACAGGGAATACCTAGAAAGCAATAAGATTACTTACAAGATTTGACCGTATTGATGCATAGGAATCTAAAAGTGCAACTTCTTCATCAGAACGCTTTAATGAAGAATCAGCTTCTAGTATATCCTAGACAAAACAAGTGGCAGACTAGTTAAACAAGAAAAGAAAATCCAAAAATGAGAAACATGTGTGAAAGAAAGTGCTTGAGAAGGCGCAGTGGATATTAAATCCATATGATTTCATGGAGGGTGACAAAATGTTCCAAAATTACATTATAGGATGCTATGGGCATACGGACAAAGTTGTAGATGAAACATATATGTTATCGATCATTATGCATTCAGTTCAACATTAGAATCTTAAAAGATATATAAATTTGGCGTTAAAATTAATGTTACACTATCAAGCAGATACAATCATCATCCACATTTATAACATGACTAGCATTATACTTTTGCTTCTCCATGCTTCAATACCATACAAAAACATAATTAGAATCAAGAGAAAGCCAACAGAGTAACATCTATGTTATCTTCCTAGGAAAAGTGGAACATTATACACATAGCTTAACAATTACGTCAAGTAGTCACCATCTCCAAACGGTATATGGTCTACAAGCCCCAATGAAGACTAACAGATCGTCTCATGCATGTTTGATTACATTAACATCTTATCTGTACAACTGACAGTTGGTCTGCCTACCTCTGCAATGTTATGGAGAAAGTGATTTCTTCCAACAAATTGTACAACTCCTCTACACTGAGGACAGAGTACACGTGAATGTTTCTCCTGAGATCTTCTTAACCACTCTGAGAAGCATCCATTGCTGAAAATAACCAATGACAACTTGAAATGGATCTATAGGTTAAAATAGCACAGCATATGGAGAGCACCTAGCCTAGCTAGTAAATTCTCTTGACATTGTACCAGAGACATGTTGGGGCATCTGAGATTTGAGGTTAAAATAGAGGGATACATCCTATTGTCATGCACAGCCTTGGATAAATTTAAAGAAAAAGTGCCAGAACTGAGGAAGAAACAAGTTACAGACCAGAAGTTATGAAGGCAAGGAGCAATAGTAACAACATCATGCCATATATTTAGGCAAATGCAGCATTTTGCATCCTCAGGGTCAACAGAAATCTGGTAAAAACCAACCCAAGAGATCTATTAGCATTACTGCAGATGGGAATAGCCCTTAATGGAACATTTGAAGGTGCCAAATGTAGGCACTCTTATTCACCTTTAATTGCTTTTTGCAGATTTCTGGGACAGGCATAACTTTGAATCTGTAGCTAAGATATCCTAGAAGCATTAAGAAAAGAAACAATTAATATGCAACAATATGCAGGCTCAAAATATTATAAAATTTTAAGGAAAAGATACAAGAAACTCTTTTCAATACTATCAGAAGATAATCTGTCCTACAAGCGTATTTTCACAATTCTATTAGCCAAATTATATAAAATGTCAAATTCTTTTCATATAGGTGGTTCCATGAGTTATCTGATCCCACATGTGTGAGAGAGGTTTAGAGAATATAATTTTAGTAAATAAATCTCTAGGTCTTCCTATCAATTTGATAATAGCACCATCGTACTCCTTTGTGGATCCCCATGGTGGACATATATTAATATAGCTCTCTCTCTCTCTCCCTCTCTCTCTCTCTCTGTGAGTATCAGATTGTGCATGCCGTATATGGACAACTATACACAATATTCTTTTAAGGTTAATATTCCTTTTATCCACCAAGGATATGGATTTGAATTATTTCTAGACTAAAGATACGTATAACTTATTGGCAAGCCCAACTGAAAGTTAAGTATCTAACATTAAACCAGCATGAGCGATGGAACAATACTTTAAGAAAGCAAAAAAGAGCAGAAGTGCAAACTGAATTCCAAAATGCTCTCCAATGTCAATTCAAAAAGCTTACATGGTGTTTGTTTGTAAAATTTTGGGTGGTTAAAATTTTAGGGTGCTGGAATTGGTGAAAAAAGTGAAGAGAGAGATAATTTTGGGTATTATTTTATTATGGCTAAAATTTTAGAGTGCCCAAAATTTTAGAAACAAATGCCATGTTAAACTGATAAGATTTTATCATACAAAAAATCAGCTGTTAAGGAGTACATAATGCTAAAGTGAATGAATACTGACCTTCTCTATCAGGGCCAGGAATAATTTCACTTCCACACTCGATAACGATGGTGTCTTCATTTTGGACAGCAGCCTCATTGACAAGTATTATGTGTGAACTGCACCAACAACCCCCCCCCCCCCCCACCAACCCAAAAAAAAAAAAAAAAAGGGGGAAAAATAGTGATATTTTTAAAATGAGACTTATGATTTCTGTTGAAGGAGAAATGAATGCAAAGCTATTTGACAATCATCATTTCTAGGCCAGTCATGAATCCAGCCCATTGCCCGCTCTATTATTGCAGAAGATTTAACTGATAGCACTGTTGAGAGATATATTAGTGAATATTTACATTCATGTTGAAGCAATTTTATGCAGTCATAATGTGCCTTTCACTATCTTAAAGGAACCAGGAGAAAGTTATTTTTAACTTTTAAGTAAAACCTGTAAAATATGAATGAACAATTTTTAGATTTTGAACAAGGCATTAACTTCAGCTATGAAAGAGAAGCAAGATTTGAACAGATGAATACTATTCCTTGAAGAGCAGAATACCTCACATTTCGCACCGTGGCAGAACATAGATCAGAATTTCGTATTATTTTGCACCACTCATGCTTATCAATGGATGAGACTGTGACCTCTGAACATATTAGAACCTCATCCAACCTTATATCAATATCTGAATATCTTGAATCTAACGGAACTGCATCATGGAAGAAAAAAATGACCAATCTCCAAATCATACAGCACAAATGAAGAAGTTACAAATTCGATAGTCAGTGCAGTCCTGTCATTTGTTTTGACTCTAGCAAGGGCACGTGATTCTTAGCCAAACTGCTTATGCCTCTTGGTTACTAATCCCAATATTTACATAGACTAACAACCTAAAAGTCATAATACTGGGTAATTGTTGTCTCTAAATCACACATCATACAAAGATTTAAGGAAAACAAGGGCCCCAAGGATTGACTCATTATTGTTCCACCAGTCAAAATTAGGAGAAACTGATATTCAGCTATCAATGCAAACCAGGTGCAATGCACATAGTTGGATTGTTCTTTTCAACTTCCATTGAATAGTCGAATTCATCTTCAAAGCTCAATGCACATAGTCATAGGAAGAGAGAATTCTGGAAGGAAAATTATTACTATGCAAAGGTGCAGTTACGCAACTAGCTGGGTTTGTTGTGAAATAGAAGTATACCCAAAAGTGAGGGGAGAATAGGCATGCATGCATGCATTAGTGTTGAAACTATACACATTTCATCCAAGTAATACAAGGAACGTGCAAGGAAACAATGTGATTACTAATTGGCCCTTACGGCTGACATAGGTTGAAAACGCAAAGCAGCTTTCCTTAGAAATAATTGCACATATTTGACATGAACCCAGTGAATTTTCTTTCAGCTAAATATATATAAATACAATCAGGACGGAAGTGTCCGTGGCATTCAGCGTACCAATCGTCAAAACCCATACGAAAATTGCATGCATTTCTGACCAATCCACCAGAACAATAGGAAGCAAATGAAAAGAGTTATTTTAAACAGAAAGCATGTAATTTTGAACGCCTCCTTTTGTCTATTTTATTCGACTAATGTGTGACTCCGTCTCGTCGTAGAGAACAGGAATGAAAAGGAAACACTCTCCTGTTGGGTTTCGAAAAGTAAAAAGACGATCAGGTGCAAACTAGACCCCAACGTTTCGAAAACATTGAGAAAAGCATTCATTTTTGGGCGTCTTGACAAAAACATTAAATTGCTTTATTGAAGAGAAGGCCATTGGGAATGACTAGGCAATGCTGGTTCTTTTCTCTTCTTTCTTCAATCATTTCTACGCAAACAAGCAGAAAACACAGAGTAAAGAAAAAAAAAAGAAAAGAAAGATAAAAGAGCAATACCAAGCTTGGCCCAGACTTCCTCCGAAAGCTTCGCGCCGGAGCTCTCTCCCACTTCCTTCATCACCGTTTGTCGAAGAATCAGATAGAAGATGAACAGCAGGAAGCGTACAGGTGCTTGTTTGGGTGTCGCCGGTCAGAGTCCCAGAGCGGTCGAAGCGTATATCGACTTTTCGAAGTCTATTTATAATTTTCCTCACAGCATATTTCTTTGAATCCTTTATTAATTTTGATTCTGCATATTTAATTGGAAATTCAGAAATAGTCCTCTTGCAGCGCACTTCTTCAAGACGCTCCATGATTTCTTTTCTCTTCTATCATTTTTGCTACGCACGTCTTCGAGAAAAATCGTCAACAAGAAGTTTTATTGCTTTTATTTTTTTTCTCTTCTATCACACTGCATCCAAGGTTTATAGGAAAAAAGCAAACTTGCATCTAAGTTATTTCATGCATTTTCAACTTAGAAAAAAAAATATTTCTTGCGTTTTGATTGAGCCTTCTTCCTCGACGGTCCAAAATTTAATAGAATATCTATTATATATCTGAAAAATGTATGAATTGTCTTTTACTTCCATGTATTCTATGTTTAATAGGTTAGCATCTTTAAAATAAAATAAATTTGCAATTAATTTTGTTTGTTTCCTCGGTTCTACTATTAAGAAAAACGATCGTAATTAGTGCTTTTGTTTTTGGAATTAACTTTTTCCCGTCTCTTTTCCTGGTTGGTGGTAGGCGACCATCCAGTTTGACTCTGTTTTCTATGCTGTCTCTCAAAGTTGACAAAAGCCGAGATGGAACCCACAACGAAAGCATCGTCCGCCAATCGACAATTTGGGACTTCCGGCGACTTCATCCGTTCAAGCTGCATCTCTCCATCCACAAAGCATAAATCACAAGGTCTATTGCTCCGCACGTCTAGTAATGCTTCTTCCCCCACTTTTTTTTTTTTTTTTTTTTATTAACATTAATTAATTATGTTGGTCTTTTTCTTTTTACGTTGTTTTGCAAAAGAAGCCAGAGAGAGAGAATAAAAGAAAGAAGCCCGTAATTCTGGCTTCAGTGCTTGTTGCAGCTGCAATAGCCCACGATTCAACACAAACCCACTATCTTATAGGGCCAGAGAGAGTGTTTTAATGCAAACTCTACGAATCCCAATTGAGCCCAAAAACCCGTGCAGAAAGTACTATGGTGAAGGACATGGGAATTGTTTACAGGCCGGAGAAGCAAATGGGTACAAACTAAAAACTACCGGGCCAATTTTTACTTACACATCCAGGACCAACCCCAAACACAGGCCTCCCATGGTTGATGGGGACCCATGTACCAAAAAAGGGCTGGGGTCGTTTGGGCTTCTGAACAGATCAGAAGTTCATGTTCACACGCTTCTCTGTCTGGAGCAGCCCGATCCAAGAGCCCCATGCACTGGATTCACAGCTGCACACAATAGTGGAGAAAGGGTAAAATAAGGGTCCGTTTGTCTGGTGGTAAAACTATTATTTTATGTAAAAAGTTTTTCATTGAAACTTTTTCAAGAAAAAATTTTCTCTCTTAGCATTTGGTTGTTCTTGTAAAATATTTTCAAGAAAATATTTTTTGATATTTGACACGCTTAATGATTTACGTATTTTCAGTGTTCATTTTTTTTCGGAATGCACTTCACAACTTGAATTTGATCCGAAAAATATTCTGAAGGAGCAAATAAAACCCGACCTGACCTAAACCGATCCGACTAGGTCGTTTTCGAATCAGGCCATCGAGTCTCGGGTTTTTTGAACAGCCATACTTCAAATTCAAAAAGTTCTTTAGTCAAAGCTCTATAATTGTTCATGAAAATAACACAATCATCTTCAATGTAAGCTAATTATCCAAACAAAAATAGAAATAGACTAAAATAAGTCAACCTTACACATTGTTTAAATTGCGAGACCAAATGCTAACTAAAGAGTATCGATCAAATGATTTCAACATATTTCAATCTAAAGATGTTGGTTGAAAATTTTCTCCAAGCACAGCCTTTTAAGGTTGGAACCTTCTCATTGACCATTAGACTTCAACATACTCTTCTTGTTGATTGCCCTTGCAACCTTCTCATTGACCATTGAATAATCAAATGCTTGGCAAAAAGAACCAAACCAAACAAAGAAGAAGAAGAAAGCCTGTTGAATCCTGAGCTACCCAATCGTGAGCTTTACAAAAGACACTTTTATAAGTATGGTTCAAACCCAAATATCCCATAGGCTAGCTTAGGCTGTTTTATATTTTTTGCTTTCCATGGTTTCCAGTTTTTTGCGTATTAAACAACATGTGGGGACACTTTCAGGCAACTCTCTCTCTCTCTTAGCCTTTTTGTCAAACACGTACCAGCAAGTCTTGTTACCACCTAGAAAATTACAAGAAAACAACCATACCCACAAGATAATAAAGAAACATCACTACAAAGAGTAATGATGGGCTAATGAAATGAGAGAAAAGAAAAAAGAAATGGGTCCAAATTAACTAGACAGACCTTTGCTAATTTTGATTAGGACGTGCCCGACATTACCATTGTCGAATACAAGCACATGATCTATAAACAATATAAACAGAGAATTACCATTTCTACAGTGTTCCAGGCCCATTCCTATACTTCCAATATTTTTTTTGGTTGTCTTTTCCTCTCTGATCCCCTATGCTACCAAACTTGTGGGTGAAAAGTATAGCTAATTCAGTTATGAGCTCATGAAAGTAATCAATGAGTGGTAGATAGTTTTTTGCAGAGGCGAAGAGAAAACGTTGCCTAGACCAATCAGGCAGTCTAAAATCGGCGCGTCTATAAAGATAGATCTATAAACAAGCAACTAACAGCGGTCTTCAAACTCGTCTTCTCTAACTAGTTAAAGCCACTATAAAAATAGTACTATTTGCCCAGACGAGCCACAATCGGCAGCGTCTTGCTTTGGTGTCCTATTCCTGTCAAAGCAAAAACTTCGAATCTAGTAAAAAAAAAAGTTGGAGTTCTCACAATGAATCACGTAGAGTGTACAAATCCTAAATGCAACTTCAAATCTAGGGCTTTCGATTTTCTTGATTTGGAGGTCGATGAGCTTGAGTGGGCGAGAGAGAAAAGAAGAAGAGACGGAGACTATGTCTGCAGGGGGAGTGAAAGCTAGAAATGTCGGGGGAGGGGGGATGCTGGAAACGTCGGGGAGAGAAAAAGAAGTTTAGTTTCTGAAAAAAATGAGGTTAGTTTATTTTCTGAAAAAAAAAAAAAAAAAAAAAAAAGAGGGCTTTTGCGTGGACTTTAAAATATTTTCCATTGACTCTATTTTAAGTGCATCTCAAATACCGGAAAGGAAGTAAAAGATTTTACAAATTTTATTCTGCAGTCAAACAAACTGACCCTAAGTGACCTGCAATTTGGTAATTTTATGTGGACAAGCGTAATTAGGTTATAGATATAGACAGATAAAGTAGAACTTGAGAGAAAGCATTAAATACTCGATGCTTATCAAATAAGCCATAGTGGTCAGAGATATTTTTATATTGGCTGGCTGTTCAACACACTGCTTTTCTCTCTTACCGCCCCTACATCTAGACTCAAAAACATCACAAACAATTAAACAAAGCATGACCTCTCCTCTCCGGCTTCTTTAACTTATAGGTTCTTTATTAATTTAGACTTGGGAATTATGGTATCTGAGTGAACTAATTGCCATCAAACTAAACTCAACCAATGCCAATGCACAATTTTGTGAAGAATGCATGATGTGAAGTCGATCTCCAGCCTAAATCCACAACAAAAACCTTCAAAAATCTAATGTTTTCGGGACCATTTCATCAAACCCCATACTATAATCACCCGTGTTGTATGGAGTTCTCTGTGTTCCTAACTAGCCCATTGTTTCTTTTCCCATCAACCAAATAAAAGTGGTCAACAATTTGAACCAACTCAAATTTTAGGATATTTATGTCTGCTGAGGTCTCTCTCTAACGGATGTCATTAAGGGTGAAGCTGTCCGTCCTTCTTTGAAAGCTATAAACGTTCAAATATCTAACGGTCATATCGTGGGGACCAAGAAAAATGTCAAACCGAGTGAGTGGTACGTTATGGGCAAGGGCACCAATCCTACCATTAAATTGGACGATTTCAAGAGTGCTCAAACATTTAGGGACACGTACATTGTGTGAAATATCTGTAGTTATCGTAGAATATTGGTAATTGCCAGGCAATAGATCATATCCTTCAAAGGAAATACATGAGGGTGAGATATACTTGCTTGCATGCACGAGCCATTTAATCTCTCTCTCTCTCTCTCTCTCTCTCTCTCTCTCTCTCTCTCTCTCTCTCTCTCTCTCTCTCTCTTGTAGTTTTCTTTTCACATAAATTTGGTTGTTGTTCTTTAAGCATTCACGCAGGGATTCCTGTTGGCAATCTTGACTAATCTAGAACTACTACAGCTAGCACAACCAAATCAAGGAGAAAAGAAGGAGATCAGAAGGGCGACTTATCTTTGACAAACCCTAGCTAAGTGTAATGGCAGAGCACTCTAGAATTAGAAAAAGTGTATCATGATCAGTGCAAAGGCAATCCCCACAAACCAAAAGAAGAGGAATATAACAAAAGCTCCTAATTCGACCCTTATTAATATTAGCTAGGCTACCATACTCTACTTGTCGCTTATTTCTGCTGCTTGCATTAGGTTCATGCCAACTAACAAACCAATTAATTCCTTATAATTAATTGATTTCAGGCTCATAAAAAGAGAATGATGTTAAACTTTCGAAGCTATGCCTTGGCCCTTACCAACACGATCATTTGACAGTGACAAAAAAATGGAAATTATCAGTTAAATATATAGATTGTGGCAAACCCATCTGCAACCGCCGATCGACCTAAAAGGACTGAGGGCGTTGTGGGACGTTCATTTCAATAATCAAAATTAAGTGTGGCTAACACGTTTTTTGTTACTCTAAAAGATGTTGATAATACAATATTCCGAGACATAGTGGTGTTGACACATTGACACACCGCTTCTGTCAAGCCGCCCATTGGACTCACAGGCAGACCACGTAAACGCTGCGTGTCGTTTTGTTTTGTAGTCCTCTACATAATAAAATGCAGTTAGTAGGAACATTTGGAGAATCTTAATTAGAGGCCCCTAATTCACCAACCTTGATTTTGGGATATATATATATGTGCAGGCAATAATTTACTTTAAAGTTCTAATCAATAATTTTTAGAGTTGATGTTGTTGGAAATAGCTAGCAAATTTCGCCTCAATTAGTTGACGTGGGGGATTTAACCGTTTGTGGATGCTTCAATGGGAGTATGCAATCTTAGATCTTAAAGTTTCACTTATTTAATTGGATATGATCTTCTATTTAATATTTTAAAATGAAATCGTTACTTGCCATCAACAGCAAAAATATTATTTCTTTTAATAACTTTGAAATAACAAAATATCAAGTAAAGATTATCCATATTCCCTTGCTGATTATCCTCCCAGAAATGTCAAGCAGTCTGCACTCTGCAGACTCAACAATCTGCCTCAAACAATTCGAAGTTGAAAATTTTGCTCGTTGTAATAATAACGAGGTAATTGTTTAATTTATGTTCTATTTATAGAATCAATTAAAAAAAATAGACATAATAAATAAACTTATTACAATGTTGATGTTGTTTAAAACTTTACACAAATAGTATTAAATAGTGTATAATATATCTTTTTTGTCTCTCTCTTTTTAATTATACATTACAATTAAGTGGAAGAAAATCTTTATCCCTCAATTAGATAAGCAAATTATTTTACAGATCTAATTAGGACTGAGATAGAATTAAAACTGAGAGGATCATTTTCGATTAAAAATAGTTTAAGAACGTCAAAAGAACAAAAAAAACTCGGAAAAAAAAATAAATCGTTACCCCGTCTGTTTATTGAATCTGCCACTTATGTCAGTCAATTGAAAAAATTCAAAAGAACAAAGAACAAACTCGGAAAAAAAAATAAATCGTTACCCCGTCTGTCTTATCGCACCCATGAATCTGCCACTTATGTCAGTCAATTGAAAAAATTCCAGCACTGCCAATAAAAAAAGAACACATGTCCGCCGATCCTAGGACAGTCCTGTCCTACCAAATATTATTTTTCACTCGTCGTTTCTCGCCAAAAACATCTGCCACCCTCTCCGCATCTCCTGCATGTGAGACCGTTTTAAAAAATTACACGTGTCTCATGTATCCGTTACGCCGGTTACACATACAATCGGGACTGGAATAATTTACCGTAATTGTGGGCCACGCCAAGGCGGTTCTGGTCCACACAGAATTTCCAGTCGATGGCACACGGGTACGTGGAATCCAAAGAGCGTGTGTCTTAATGCAAGACAGCACACGTGTCAGCAGAGACCCATTGAGAAATCTAAGGAAACTGTTCAAAATAGGTGAACAAAGTTTCTGACATTGGTCCCCCGCCCACAGGTTTTTTGAAAAACGGTGGATCGAAACTGAAAATCTTAACCCCGGCCTTGTACTTAAACTAACCCAAATCGCTCTTCTGGTTAGGTTAAACATCCAAAGATATGCTAAAAAAAAAAAAGGGTGAAAAATTGTGCTGTTGCAATTATATCCTCTACTTTAGTACTTTTGCATATGCACTCACCTGTCCATAATTGTTGTGTTCCTGCAGCTGCCTGCCGACCTTTTTTTATTCTATTTTAGGCACACGTTCTTGCATTATATAGATGCTTTCTCCTTCGACGCTATTATAATGGAACTTACATTATTGATATACCATTTCGTTGGTCCAGATTCAATGTGGCCAAAACAAATGCACTATAATATTTTCTTCTTGAATACTTGTCATGTTTCAATGCATTCCATTGAGGCTGCAGCTCTTTTAACACTTTATATTTTATATTTTAAAATATCACATTTAAGACATTATACTTATAAACTATCAATCTTTAATATATTGAAATCTCGATCTATTTTTCCCGACAAATTAGATAAAACAAAAGACCGATTATGTCCTTAAATGCAACCAGATATTTAATTTTTTAAGACATAATCGATATTCGTATAAGAAAAGAAATCAATTTCGGTTTAATTTGACGAAAAAAATAGATAAAATGTACAATGAATTAGACATTGATAATTTGTGGGTATAATCTCTCAAACATGATAGTTTAATAGGTATTTGTTTCCCCAATATTTTGGGGCTGAAAATTTTCAACAAAATAAACATACTCAAAATTTTAAACTATTTACACACACTTACTTTCACAAATCCCAATAAATTTCAATAAAGTAAAATTTTCAAATTTCGGGAATATTTCCAAAATTTTGGCAACAAAACACCCCTTATAGTATAAAAATGCAAGTGATAGTTTTGAATGAAAAATATATTTTCCTGAGCCTTAAATTACTAATCTTTCCACGTGACTTATGAATAACGAAATCTTCCTAAGGACCCAATGACAGCTACATATAGTAGGTTTATTTTCATAAGTTATAATTTAAAAATTAATAGATACCATTTTTTGATTTTTTAAACTTATCAACATTAATTGATATTGTATTCTTTTTAGTTTATTTAGACTAATTAAATCTGGCACTATCCAATGAAGATGGATATTTTACGTTACATAGATTTACATTATCACAGGTATTATTTTATTGTAAGAATTGTATAGACTTCTAAGAATCATCAGTAATATATATCTACCGTATAAAAAAAGGTTTGTAATATTTTTATAGCTATTATAGAATCTTATGGGCATGTCTGCTTAACACTTAATTTAATTCGTCATGTCATTATTATCTATTAATTATTCTTGGTAACAGTTGATAACATAACTACAAGAAGTGATCAAAATTATGTCTTCGAGACGTGGATGAGTTGATCAGCGATACGATCACCTAATTGTTTGACCATAGTTTAACTCCCACATGATGAAGGACTGCTATATGTGTTTAAAGTTTGTCGTAATGTTAAGCGTTTTAGTATGGCTAAATTAGGTTAGATTTGTTCGAGACTCGTTTAGAAATGATGCCCCTTATTCTCCTTCGTTATCTAAAGAAGAATTAAAAAAATAACAATTATGTTATAATTTATATGTTAGAAAATACTTTTACCTGAGGAAATACTAATCTACATTGGGCCTAATTTTTTTCAGGATGATTGAAAAATATTGACCACATATTTATTTATTTCAATTTTTTTTTGTCTCAAGTAATGGTAAAAACATGCAGAAGGAACAAAGTAAAAGACCACCGAATTGGCAGGAGAAAATACAGATAACAAAATGTCGGCATACCCTCAAATAAATAAGATCACCGTAGGAATATCATCGCAAAATCAAAATAATGATA
>CM025854.1:2532039-2576686 GCA_003952965.2 Morella rubra
TCAAGCATGATCGTATATTTTTTATTTTGTTTTAAAACAATAGGATACAATTCTGGCCGGGTGTACGCTTTTCTGTGTCCTATGATTGTGTTGGTAGAAGTGAACTTTAAGAAATCACCAAGATTGTGTACTTTGCCTGGATTCTGTATTTGATGTCCATTGATCATTAGGCATTCTGGTTAAATGACCAATCAATATTCAGGATGTGTGTCTAGCCAGTTTCTTACGACAAGTTTATTATTATCTTGCAGCAGACATATAATTTAGGCTTCTTAAAGCACTGATTACTTTTTCTGGATATGAATGTAATTGTTGGTGGGCATAAACTGTTACCATCTGCCAGCCGTTAATAAAAGATGAAACCGAAGAGGCGGAGTGAAAAAAATAGAAATCGAATGCACTCCTTGTGATATGTTATTTAGTTTAGCTGTGTAATTCTTTGTCTTGTTAATTGTATTTTAAAGATTAACTTTTTAGTTTTCGATTTTGTAACGATTAATTTAACTATTTTTCTTGGTAATTTTTAAGGGATTATGTCTTTATTTTATTTTATTTTTGAAATTGTTAAAGTGATATGGCCTTGTAAAATTGAAACACGTGAAGATTGGTGTTTCTTATGTGGTATTAATCAAAGTTACAGACTTTGTTGTAGTGCAAAATAACAGATCATCAACGAAGTAGGTTAAGGGTCGGAATTGGTACTTGATTTCACTCTGACTTAGGCTAAGGTAGCCCAACCAATCGTTTTTCACATATGGGGTGCTTGTTACAACAGCGGCCATCTCTTCGAAGTATTCTTAGTCTCTAATTTACTCGATGGAAGCAATAAAATGCGCTGAATATAATAGTTTGAAAAGGATGTCTAATGAGTTAGAAAATATGAGAGAATCCTCGGGTCAATAAGTTATGTGAATGACATATAGTATGTTTTGTTATTTTTTTGTTTACAAGCAGAGAACACATAAAACAATACGAAAGAGTATTTTAACAAAAAAACAAGACAAAAACGTACAAAATAGGGTTATAAAGGCGACAGCATAAAAGAATGCGGCTAAATGAGTTAGGAACAGCCGCTACAAACACCCTATTGTAGCAGGTGTGTTACCCTGCTAAATAACGGAGTGACTGCACATCTACGATACAGAATCACTCCTTGACCAAGTTTGGCAACAAGGATACTAGCGCTAAAGTTTACCTAAGTGCGGTTCATGCTGATTGTGCGTCTAAAGTATTAATTTAACGGTTGGCTGAAAATAGACCTACAGGCGGTCGGTTGCGCAACGGTAGGAGAAATTTAGACAGCAGCAGTTCGACAGATGACCGCGCTAGAGGGATCACACTATGGACATCGTTTTTAATTTACTACTAACGAGGCGATTTGTTGACGACAAACGGCTGCTACAATCGGTGTGTCTATAGCATGCGTTTGGTTGACAACACTATCAAGGTATAATACACTTAATTTGTTTTTAGTTATGGTCTAATTATTTAGAGTGGTTAAATAGTTTTTAGTAATTATTTTATTTCTGTTAATATATAATTTTATTTTGGAATTTATTTGAAAATTTTATTTTAAATGACCTACTTAATAAAATATATAATTAGAGAGGGTGTTATAAACATTGAAGTTGTTGTATGATATATTTTAAATTATAACCCATGGTTGTTATGGTAATTGCATAATTATTGACTAAATCTAAGTAGTTTATACATGATTTAATTATCATACTTATTAGTGGACATGATATATCTATACTTTCGTAATATTTTAGGGTATCATTGATATAGTAGTACATATTATAAACAAATTAGCTGTTAGAAACCTGTAAGTATATTGATAAGTAAAAAGATGATCTTACTACCAAAAGTATTTACCGTAAACCATATATGTAGATATAGAGTACTAAGAGTTAAGTTAAATCTATAAATGATTATGTACAAGACATATATGCTTTTAAATTAGTAAGTTTAGAATATTTATATTACTAACCTATGTTTGAATTAAAGATTAATTTATTCCAATTATGAATAATAAAAGTGGTTAAAAATAAGCAACTCGGGGATTTAATTACTAAAGATAAAAGAATTGTTGTAAATACAAGGATACAGGAATTACTATTATATTACTGGTTATACATCACAAATGTACGAATTTCTAAAAAATTGTGTTTACATCTTAACTTGTGGCGCTTAATTTGTGGGAAAATTTAAGAATGCGTGCGAAAAACTTCGTTTTTGGCGCTCTCTACAAAATTGGTGTCTCTATCAAAAGTTCTGTGCGCCCTCCTATCTCCCAATTCTCTATCTCCAGGCAGATCATCTCGTCTTTTTAGTTTTACACGTTGAGGTCATACATTCTGAGCCCAGCCACCGACAGTTCACTTGTTACTGCCACTTATTTCATCTAATGTTGGGTCAACTTAAAGTCTTATGTTTCACATATTCATCATCCCAAGATTGAAAGGTTGGATACGAAGCATTCGGTATGAAATACAGGATTTCTCGTTTATGCTTTACTCTCACTATTTGTCCTTCGTTTTCCTTTCTTCCCCAGGCAGTTGGATTAACTGCTCCCTGTAACTTCTTCTTTTTTCACTCCAAATTGATTTGCATAAACCTGTAACAGAACAAATTGGTCGTTGTGAGATTAACTTCATCGAGGCTTTTTTCGTTATATCTGGAATTTAGGGTCCGCTCTGAATTTAGTTGTAGATTTACTCATTTTTTTATTCTAACATAGTTTGATTATACTCGGACGACTTATTTTTAAAGAGTGTAAGATTGATACCGAACGGATAGGTGAAATAGATGGATTCCCGAGAAAAGGCATCGAGGAATGAAGTTGAAAGAAATGAGTAGGAGATTAAATGTCAGCTGATTTGCTGGAGATCCATTACCGAGAATGATTGAAGGTGTAGGGTAATTATTAAAATGTGCATTTTCCGGGTTGATCATAGCATGATGCCTAAGGAGCAATTTGTAGCGTGTGGGCTGACAGTGTAATTTTGAGTGTCCATGACATTATTATATTCTTCTTCATACCTGGTGAATCTATGTTCTGGTTGATACATTAGAATGGGTGTCATCACGAAAGTTTTAACATTCACAAGTTCATTTTAGTGCAAATTGTTAGGTATGAGTGAATTGAGAATAGTGATATTTCTGGTAGTATTAAGCAGATTAGGTATGTCATAATGCAGGGTGGCAGATTATGGTAGCTTGAATAAGTCGCTAATAGTTTTATCAATTAAGTTGGGATATGTGCCTTACTAGCTTCAGATTGGTAGGGTTAAATTTGCGGTTAAGATTGCGCGCAAAGATGGAATTACAACTTATGTTCTGAATTGCTGGTGTGTTTTAAAGAGGCTTTTTTGTTGGGATAAGAAGAAATATGGTTTGGAAGGCTAAGGGGCGTGGTCACAAGGAAGGCTAAATGTTTGCATAGAGAGGATTGGATTCTAGATCTTCTAGAATTGGATTAGAGGGCTGCCAGAACGATGTGAATTTTCATGATTCTTCTAAGGCGGTTGGAAACAGAAACTGTGCATCTCTAAGCAACCTAAAGGCTTTATACATTTTTGAAAGTTGTTGCGTCATGATTCTTTGTATACTTGATGGTTGAGTAGCGAGTAGTCTAAAAGAAACACGGTTTTTTTTAATAAAGCTGTTAGTTGGGGTGATCGTGAGTGTGATGGGGGGTGTCTTTTTTCTAGTAATACCGATCATTTGCTTACATTTCAAATGCTTAAACCTTTTGCCCAAGGAGAATGATGCTATCATACTTATCTAAGTTTCCCTATATGTTGGTCTTTTCTTTATTCCTTTGACACTGTTGTTCTGAACATAATCAAATGGTCTAAGGGCACTCCCACTGTCGGGAAGGCAGGGTGCTCAGGGAGTTATCACGTAGCCTTGGATGTAGTAAGAGCTGTCCGATTGGCGTTCCATAGTACTGTGGTCGTCTCGAATAGGACTGAGGAAGCACTGAGGCATAGATGAATTGCTCTAGCCCGTCATAATAATGTTCAACTTTGATTTCTTTGGGAGGTGATTCCAAATAGCTATCTGTAACCAACTGGGGCTTGTTTTTATTTGTTTTTTGTTGAAGGTATTTTTGGGAGCGGAGCATGATAGACTAGTGTGTGGCATAGTACAGTGTAAGAGCAGTATAACGACTCCCGTATCTGAAGATTTTTTTAAATATTATCTGGGAGGTTCTTGTGGAATGTCTGACAGGGCACAACTGAAAATAGTGCGATGGAAATGAAGAGTGGTGCCACTAACTTAATGGGGCAGGGGAACAAGAACCCTCAAGTTAAAGAGATTCTACGGGGATGAGGAAAGTGGGTTAGTAACAACAAAACTAATAATCAAGAGAAACACAACGAAAAAATAAGGGAGGAAAAAAATAGGGGATTTGGGAAATTGGGAATCAACTATCCCCAATGGGGTGAGAATTGCTACATCGTAATCTGTATCTGTTTGAGGGCTGGTTTTGCTTCTCAAATGGCATTGGGATACATGTTAGAATATCTTGGAAGTGTCAGACGAAAAGTTTGAACTTCTATTAATTCCTGGGATAGTTAGAGAGTATAACATCAGTCGTAGTTTTCATGAGCGATGACTTTTCGGGGGCATATGGGAGACAATGGTTGTTATGCTGTTCATATTACGCTCGGGGCTATGGGATATGTACATATGAGTTTTTTAACTGGCCTACACTATTAGTAGTGAATGTCTAGGAATATTGGGTCTTATGGATTTTGGGAAGTATATGTTCCTGAAACCAAGTTTTTGGGCAATACAGGCCGTTACGGAGCACATTCATCCCAACCGATGCTTGGTGGTTAATTATTTTCTGTTGATAACTGTAATGCATTCTCTTGCTGGAGTGCAAAAAGATGGAGTCCACAGAGCATAATTATTCAGTAATTTGTCAATCTTCATTCCTGTTTGCTCCTTTTATGTTAGAGGTATATGCCGACTGTGGTGAAGGCAATGGTGTTGGTGGCTGATGGGTGGCTTGAAGCTGCAATTTTCTATCGTAGCGAATTAAGAGTTAGTTTTTATTTTTTTTAGAAACTTGTTAGACTGCTCGGTTGTGTAGTCACCGAAAACTGTGAGATAGTGATTAAGTTCTTAATCAATATGATGATGTATATTTTGATTTCTTACTATCCTTTGTTCTATAGACTTTTTTAAATCAATTGTTGAATTTTGGTTTTAAAGATAAAATTTTGGCATAGTTAGCAAAATTAAAAAGTGCAGGGTGTTTTTATAAATGATAGTGGAGTATTGCATTGAACGTAGAGTTGTTCGATTGTGGATAAAAGAAAAACGGCTGGAATAGATTCTTATAACGCAGACCAAATAGGCTTGACTAGCGAGCGCGGTTTTAATACTATAGAAGGATTTCGGCAGATCTGTTGCTAAAGACTTGTAGTAACGTTTGAAGAAATGCTAAAAAAAAAATGCACGATTGTACTTTGGGTCTTCACCAGCGGTTATAGGTACCGAAAGTATAGTAGGAGGATAATAGTGCGACAGAGTTAGTTGGCACATTGTTAGCGAGCAGTATGTTTTGAAAATCGCACCTCAGTAAAGGCAATAGGGGATAAAAGGTCTATAAGATGGCATACGTTTTCTTTTTTTTTTTTTTGTAAAGTGAAGATCAGGGGGACTAATAACAAATAATGCTCAACAATAGAGCAGAAAGCTTATACGCATCAAGAAGATGTGGGGAAGAGCCCGAACATAAACGCCTAGAGGGCCGGAACCAAGATTCAGCCAAAGTATATTATTGGGGAAAGTAGTGCTGTTGGCTGGGAAAAAAACTCTTGAAAAAAGCTCCAACGGTTGTGGAGGCCGTTCATCTTCTACTGAGACGATCTTTTCAATGGTAAAGCATGTGAATCAATGCAGGAAGGAGAGGATGGCAAATGCTCGGATGGAAGGCGAAATAATTTCTCAATTAAGCAAAATTGTGTATTTTGCCCAGGGTAATATTCTAACTTTGTCCATGACATCAATAAAAGTGGTTTTCAAAAAAAGCTGCCAGAGTGAATTATACCTTAATTATTCAAGCATCAATGGACAGTTATAGAAGTAGGCGCCAAAGGTGATGTACTAGGGTGTTTGGAATGGTTTGTTTTTGTTTTGGTTTAAATAATTGTTTGTTGTAATATGGGTGTTTGGGTTGATGATTAATAGATGTGATATGTAAAAGTGATATTTATTTAGATTTATATTATAAATAATATTATGTATAGTTATTATGATGATAAAAATTAAACTCAGAAACGATCAGATAATTTCAAAAATATTAGTATGAATATATCTTCTCATAAATTAAGAAATAAGATTAGAGATTTTACTGAAAGAAGATTAGACTAATGCTATAAACTGGTTATTAAAATTGTCTTAAAGTAAAAAGTACAAGATAGGTGCAAATTTCTAATAAATACAACTAAGAATTTACAGAAAATAATAAAAACATAATAAATTAAAATAAATTGGAATTAAATATGGTTTCAAACATAACTACGAATAATTAGCAAATATAATCATTACCAAAATTATTACAAAAAAATAAAAAATTTGATTGAAATCTTACTAAATAGGAGGATAAATGAATTTACACAAACAAACAAAATAACAGAAACAAATGTATTGATATGTTTTTTTTGTTTATAATATTTATTTTTAGTTGGTCATGTATGTCTCAAACAATAAAACGAAATAAAATAAAATAATTTATAAAAATCAGAAAAAAAAATTAAAAATAAAAGAAATGAAAAAATATCAAGAGGATGAAGATTGTGGTTTAGAGAGAGTACTCAACCATAAAGAGAAGACCTTTTTCAGAAAAGTTTTTAGAATATTTTTATACATTTAGTTATTTTTTTAGTTCTGTAAATTTATTTATGCTGTTGACTATTTTAAATTATTATTTTTATTATTTTTTTTATATTCCCTACAAATTTACATTAATATTAATTTTTTATTTTAAACATTTATTAATTTTTGAGTTTTCTTTATTTGGTGATTCTTTTATTGTGGCCCCAATTTGGTTTTAAAATTTTATATTTTTTCTTAATAACTGTAAGTTATTTGTTTGTATTTTTGTAACTATTTTCAGGTTTTTGTAAATTAATTAAACTTTTTGTTTTTTTTTTTTTACTAAATTCAAAAGTATTTTTTTAATATATAAAAAAACTTTTATAGGACTTTAACTCAATTGTTATATTGAGTGCAACTTTAAATAGCCTGAAACTGAAGATCTAATTGCCAATCAGATACTGTAAAGTGTAAGATAAATGACTGAGTCGTGAAACTATCTAAGGGATGATGCAAGTGACCTCGGAAATGGAACTTGAACATACACTCCACCAAGAAAGATTTGATCATTTAAAAGTCTTAAAATCTGATTTTACACATCTGACAAATATGATTACTTCTGACTTATTATCAACACATGTTCGTCTGCATTTTGCTCATACTCTCAAAAAATGTCACATCAAGATTATATTACCAAAGTAGATGTGGAAGCTTCAATATTCACACGAGGAGTTTGATTACGTGAAGCAACCGTACTTGAAGTTCTATTAGATTATATTCAACGAAAACAACAATAATATGCAACAATCACTGGATGGCTTGTTTGGTGTACTTTTTTAATCTTAATATCTAAAAAAGTCATTACGCGGAGCCTGCTTGACATCCCTAACTAACGTACTATTTTATATTTTTATTAAACGCATCTCCTTAAGCAAAGCTTTCAATTTGAACCTAGGATTCAAGAACTATGCAGACAAAGATAAAAAGTTTACATTTTTCAATCTTCCCAATACTTTATCAAACTTAGTGTTCATGCTCGTGCCATAGCACTAAAGAACATAATAAACTGGTCTTTTCATCATAAGTTTGATTGAAGCACAGAATCTGACTAATCAAGGATTTAATATGACATAAAGAAACTTACAGTGGTAAAATACACTTTATAAATTCATAAACATAATGTTTCCCAATTCTCATATTCCGTGGTCTAATGTGTGCTCATCATAAAATTGGATGTAGTGGCATCATCTTCCAGTCAAAGGCATAAAGGCATTCTGAAACTGCTCAGATCAAGGAAAGGGTCTATAGTTTGTCTAGTTAACACTTGTAGAGTACCATCTTCAAGGAACGTCTAATTTGCTTCTTACATATTGCATTGCATTTCGAACCTTCACAATTGAATCATCACAATCTTTCAAACCTTCATTCACAATCAAATTCAATATATGTGTACAACACCTCATGTGGAGATACTTACCATCCATACATGTCTTTCAAATTTTCAAAAATTCAATTGCAAATGTCATTTGAGAAGCATTGTCAACCATCACAGTAAAAATATCACTAATTTCCCAATCCAACAAACAAGATTGCCACATGTTTTGCAATGGTGTCACTTGTATTAGGAAAAACAAAAGTTGATCGATCTTTTTCTGGAAGTTTCCAATAATATAATAAAGTGCGCTATGAGACCTTGTAATTAAAGATTTGACATGGAGGTCTAGGTTCAGTAGGGTCAAAGCATGTTGACAAGTAACTTGAATATCCTTCTTCAACTCCTCTTCTCTCTCATATTACAGTTTCATACAATCTCTTACTACGATGATACAAGAAGGGACTTGAAACTCGTGGTTCAAAAGCTACACACTTTTATGAGCTTGATCTTCCACAGCCCTAAATGACATTTTTACATATAATTCTCTGCAATTGACAACCGTATATTTTCATGATTTATTTATGACCACATAGATTGGGATAACGTCATGAATCCAACCCCTTCTGATCGATCCTTGTCCACTGATTCTTTGCTAAATGGGTACTTGGGACATGTATGTAATACATGTCGTTACATATTAATGTCCTCATGCCGATTTAGAGATGTGACAATGGTATGCTTGCTACAAATACATTAGCAAAGTGGGTCACTTGGGATCACAACTATATATTTTGTGAAATGATCCCAAACTACGACCCTCCTTATTCTCCTTAATTTGCGAGAAGGATTACCCGAGGCCTAAAGGCCCTCATCTACATCTATGGTCTCATCATCGGTATTAATGGATGGAATGAATTGATTTGTTGAAGAATCATTTGTATCCATCTAAAACAAATGAACAAACGAACAAACAAACATAATATAATAATTAGTTAATATATTTAAAGCATATGAAAAAACAAGATTAAAACAAACAAATCATCAAAAATTGAAAACAACATATCATAAAAAACACATATCACAATAGATCACTTTATCACCCAACAGAACTAACTACTTGTCAAAAACCAACAGAACCAACATAAGCCCTGACCTCCAATCTCCTATAGAACCAACATATGCCCTAACCTCCAATCTCTAATCTATCATTTTCTAAGTTTGTAATAGGGTTTTAGCTTAAAATTACTTGAATAAGCCCAAGGTCACCACCATGAGCAAAATTAAGAAAATTGATATCAATGATAACTTTCCCAATTAATGGAACTCTATTGGCCAAACAAAATTGTTGCTGTTCTTGAGCTTCTTGTCTGTTATCTTTGCAGTAATATAGAACACAAAATCAGTTGAAGAAATCATAAAATATAAGCACAACGTTAGCCCTCTGCATCTTTGCAATCAGCCAATCTCCATGTGAAGAGAGAGTGGGTGTAGTTGGAATCGAACTCTAATGTGAACCATATTTTCTTTAAACTATCTTATTTTTTGATTTTATCGCTGCTCTGCCCTTCTCCCATTAACATCACCTTTAATTCTCTCTCTAACTATTCCTTATTGCCAAGATACTTGAAACAAGTCTGGACCAATATTGTTGAAGCACAAATTCGTGACTCACTTAAAGACATGCTCAACCATAACAGAAGTATTTTATTCTACTTCTATTACAAATTAGCACACCGCATGTGTTTGTTCAGTGGCAATCTTTAATGCATGCAAATTTTAGGTCCTGGATGATAACGTAAATCAATCAAAAGATTGACAATAACCCAGAATAAAAGTAAAAGGACAACAACATTAGTCTTTATACTATTCACACCAAAGAAAAACCGAAAATTCCACGTCCGGGCAACCCAAAACTGAGAATAACTCTCCAAAGTACAGATGTATCAACTGAGAATATTCAACTCAAACTCATGCTCTGTTTGGCCACAAGGAAACCAGAGGAAAAGGAATAGAGGGGAAGGCAAATGTTTGCTAATGAAAAAAATCAAGGATTAGAATAGGCAGCAAAAAGAGTAACAATCTAAAATAGCTTTTCCTATAGTCTCTCAGTAATAAAATGACAAGATTCCATTTGCTTTTTGGTGATCATATGTCCTGAATGATTCTGTTTTTTAAGGAAGGGAAGGTATCATCGAATCCAAAATACAAGACATAACAATTGAAAACTAAACCTCTGTAGAACTGAAACCCAAATATAAGTATCCTGATTGAATGTTTGTTCTCTGGAAAATTTACCATTCAGTGTCTTTTCTCCTCTTACCTGTCCAAACCATTTAATGTTTGTTAAATCCCTTAAAAGCCACTACAACGTCACCTCGTTGCCCAAGACCCAGAAAATATCTATGCTACACCCACTACAAAAGCGTGCTATTAAAGGAAGAAATTAGAAAACGATGACTAGTAATGTTTACCTTTTATGAAGATCTTCACAGAAGAGGAGGTATCGTGCTGTACTGAAGAGCTTGTGGTGTGTCTGTGGGATTGAAGGAACAAGTCTGGACAATCTCAGACGACAATGACGGTGGAGGTAGATGGCCGACGGAAGCAGAGGCAGACGGTAGTGAGGGCGACGACGAATAGTGTCAGGAAGGCACAACAGTGAGGCTAAGGCACGCTTAGAATTTAGGAGATGTAAAATAGTCGAGCAGGTTGGGTCGAACCGATGATATTTCGAGGCCCATCTGACTATAGACGGGTTCCAGCGGTTTGGACCCGTACAAGCCCGGGGCCATGTTTAACCCGACATTATTCGGTGGGGTGCGGGCGGATCAAGTCGGGCAGGTCGATGGCTTTTGTACAGCCCTAACTGCTATCAAGAGATGCAACACAAGTTTAATTTATGCCATTTAAAAAAAAAAATTCTTTGTATTTTTTTTTTTCATATTTTTAGGTCTTTTTTAAAAATAACTTTTACTGTATTTAAAATTATTTATTTTCCTGATTTTTCATTTTTGAACTACGAAGTTTACTTTTTTCTTGCAATTTCAAGGTTTTCTTTAACTTTTTTGTCCTTAATATTTGAAAATTTTTAAGTGATGTCGATGTGGCCTTTAATTTCTTATTAACCCTAAATTGTTTTCTTTTGGGTGTTAGTCAAAAGTTACAATCTCCACGCAGCCAAGATCCCTAATTGGTTGGATTACCTATCCTAGTTAGGTAAAGTAGCACCATTAATATTTTTGACATATATTAATATGAAAGAAAATATAATATAATACACTCAATCATAAACCCTTGATCGAAAGCGTAGGGCAAAAAATAATTACAATTAGAAAGAAGTGCGCTGCTTGGAACTGCCACCACTCTCTACCTGATCTCGCACCATCATCACTCCGGAGACTTAATTTATTTGTCCTAATTAACTATGGGTGATAACTAATTTAAATATTCCACCAGATTTTTTTTTTCCTGGATTTTATCATGATTCCATATCCATCTGCATCCAACACTGGCACTAACTTTGGATATATTTAATATTTAGACATTAACAAATTATTTGATCTATGAGTAACAAATTATCAGCTTGGGGTCAAATGGTTTTTCTTTTGAAACTCTTTTCGCAGTTTTTTTTTCTTTCAATTTTGTTCTAGTTTCATATATGTATATATATATATAATTAGTTTATTTTTAAAGGTTTTACTGTTTTTAAAAACTATTTATTTTTCTTTATTTTTTCAATATTATGTCTATTTTTACTTGTATTTTGAGAAATTTTTTTGAAATTATTTGCGATTGTTGAGATGATGTAGCCTTTTGATTTAGCCTTCTTTTTTTTATTAAATTGTTCATGAATGTGTGAAATAACAAAAGATGGTAGAGGCATGTTGGACAGGGACTATGGACTCTGGGGTCAGCCTACTGTCTATTTCTCACCAAATTATTCTGTGTAGAATTGCAGAGCATGGTAGTTGCTTTATAGGATACGGATGGCCTATTTAAACTTAAACCACATCGTCTTGTTGCAACAAAAAATCAAGAAATAAGAAGTTAAAAATGGAGTTGGGGCGTTTTTGGTGGTGGGCAATGTTGGTATTGTTTGTAGTGTGTATTCATGCCTGCTTCGGTTGTTGGGAGGAAGAGAGAATAGGGCTCTTGCAATTCAAAGCGTCCAGCAAATACTACGGGCCACTTTTGTCTTCTTGGAACTCAACCAACCAAGAGGGTGATTGCTGTCGTTACGAAAGAGTTATTGCCACAACACTACGGGGCGCGTAATCCGACTTGACTTTCATTCTTTGAGGTACTCGATTGAAGTTGATTGGTATTTGAATGCGTCTTTGTTTCTTCCCTTTCAAGAGCTCAATTCCCTCAATTTGACCCATAATGGGATCTATGGACAGGTCCCCAATGGAGGTATGTTTATATTTAGTAAAAAGTTATAGCTAACCCCCTATCTATAAAATCAATTCTGTACTAGTTATTATCAAAAGGGCTATTTGAATAAAACTATTGAAAGTCTATTTCAATCATCTATTTATTTTTAATTTATTTCTTAAATTTTTATTATTTTTATTTATTTTTTAAAATTTTATTTTGGAGAGACATTTTGGTCATTTTGCATTCACTGTTTTGATAATAGAGAATACGGAATTGATTTTACCCTATTGAAATGGCCTAAATACGACTTTTCCACTTTATACTTTGGTAAGATTTGTTCTGTTTTTCATTTACCTTAATGTTGCCGTTTTATCAATTTCGTATGTTAGGATTCGTTTTCTAATGATTTTGATATGGAGACTAAAGCAACTCATTAAATTTCAGGTTTTTAAAGATTCTCCGAGTTGAGCAAGTTAGAGGAGCTTTCCCAGAATGAGAATTTTATCCACAACAGCTTCCTGTCATCCATTGGTGGATTCCATCGCTCAGGAAACTGGATTTGCAATTCAACGAAGCAAGGGATTTGCAATTCAACAATTTTGACGAAACAATTCATATTCCAGGTAAGTCTCAAGGGCATACTAATTTTCATCAAAATTAGCGAAGTATATGTAAACCATTTCACAATTTTGTTTGTCTTTGTCACTTATAATAGCCTTTTATTAATTTCAAGCACACGAGTCTCTAAAGCTTTCGTTAGCTGTTTCAGAGTTGGGTAGACTAAACAACTTGCAGGAGTTATATTTGGAAGCTTCATGAACCGATAAAAGCATCCTTCAAAGAGTTGGAACTTCTCTCAACGTATTGTCAATGAAAGCATGTGGACTCCTAGGCCGAGTACCTGACAAAGGTAGTGATGTTTTCCTTACTAGAAGAGAGCAATAGATCAACCTAATATTTATTACATTTCTCACACAATTTCTTCAATTTACAGGCTGGTGTGAACTTAGGAACCTACAAGAATTATATCTCAGCTACCACGATTTTGAAGGGATGCTGCCTTCGTGTTTGGCAAACATGACAACACTCTGATTATTAGATCTCTCTTTCAACCACTTCAATGGAAGCATTTCTCATATCTCTTGTTTGCCATCACTTGAGTACCTTGATTTGTCAAATAACCACTTCGCCCCAATCTCATTCTCCTCATTTTCCAATCTCTCCAGGCTAAAGATCCTAATCATTGATGACATGGTAAAGATGAGGAAAATGAGTCTCAACCTTGGGCTCCGACCTCCGAGTTACTTGTTGTGGGTTTGTCGGGTTGTTTATCTAGAAGATCCACTAGAATGATCCCAAAATTCTTCCGAGATCAGTATCAGTTGCGAGTAATTGATCTCTCCCACAATAATTTATCGGGGAGCTTCCCTACTTGGATGCTAGAAAACAATCCCAGCTTGGAGGTTTTTAGATTAAGAAATAACTCTTTCAAAGGCCCTTTCTACGTGCCATACCAACCTAATCCCCACATTTGGAGAATAGATATTTCCCATAATCATCTAGGAGGTCCAATTCCCGAAAATTTAGGTTCGGTGTTTCGAATTTGGAGTATTTAAACATGTCCGAAAATGAATTTGAAGGTAGGATTCCATCTTCCTATGGTGATTTGGCCTCCTTGATATATTTAGACTTCTCTAATAATCATCTATTTGGAACGATACCCGAGCATTTGGCAATGGGTTGCTACTCCTTGTGGTCTTTGAAATTGTCAAATAATAACTTCAGTGGCCAACTATTTCCTGCACCTTTAATTAATCAAACCTCCCTTAACTATCTTTATTTGGATAACAACCATTTCTGGGGAAAGATCCCAAATTGCTTGTCCAATATTGTTAGATTGTGGGAATTGGATTTGAGTGACAACAATCTGACAGGCATGCTTCCAAGATGGTTAGGGAACATTTCTTCTTTGGTAAATATTGCTATGGCCAACAATAAGCTTGAAGGGCCCATTCCACAAGAGTTATGCAAACTCTTTAAGCTGGAATTCCTTGACCTTTCTGAGAACCGTTTGTCTGGGTCTATACCTTCTTGCTTCAATTCATCACACATCAAACATGTTCATTTGCAAAAAAACAGGCTAAGCGGTCCCCTACCAAGTGCATTCATAGATGGCTTCACTCTAGTCACATTGGATCTCAGTTACAATTGCCTAACTGGCTACCTTCCGGATTGGATGGGCAATCTCTCAACATTGAGCATTCTCCTCTTGAGACACAATCTTTTACGGGGTAGGATTTCACCTCATTATGCCTTTTGAGGCCAATCAAGCATGTTGGATCTTGCCGAGAATACGTTTTCTGGTCCAATTCCGCCTTATAAAAAAGGAATTATCTTCCCCATTTGATTTTGTCTTTGGATATTAGTCTAAAAGGTCCAACCAGGGTTATAAGTGTATCCAGGATCTTCTAAACTAGAACGTAATGAAACTGAATTATCTTCTTCAATATTAAAATTTTTCCTTTTGGGCACGGTTAAAAAAGAGGCGAAACATCACTTTAAGATAATTTTAATAAAAACATGCATTTAATAAATATTGTAGGATCTATATTGATTCTACTTTATCTCTTTTTAAATTGCAACATTCAAATTGAACCTTTTTTCAACAAAGACTAACTTGTTGGAGATAACTTTTAAAAAATCCACCGGATTTACTTTTCCTGGATTTTGAAATGATTCCATATCCATCAGTAACCTTTATTGACCTTAAATTACAGATTTTTGTTAGCATTTCGCTATCAACAAATTGTTTAATCTAATTCTGTGAGGAACATAAAGTTAGCTCCTTATGCACTGGATTATCTTTTTCTAGATGATAATATACATTGGTTGGTGCATAACGTGACCATCTCCAAATCATCTCGTAAATAAATGAACAGAAAAAGAAAAAAGAAAAAAAAAGTACAAGAAGAACGAAAAAAATGAAACTAATCCACCCCCGGTGCAATCACCCCGCTTGGGGTGGATTTTTGTTTTTTTTTTTTTTTTTTAGCTTAATTTTCTATGTTTATTGTTTACTATATTTTTAGTTGGTATTCTTTTAATTTTATTCTTTTTTTAAATTATTTATTTTTCTGATTTATTTTTCAGTTTTTCATTTTGTAACCATTAAGTTTACTTTTTTTCTTGTAATTTGTAGGATTTTTCTTTAAATTTATTCATTTTTGAAATTGTTAACGTGATATGACCTTTTTAATTAACCCTAAATTGTTTTCTTTTTGTATTAGTCAAAAGTTACCACTTACGGTGGTCAGTGGAAATAACAATCATCACAACAAGTCAAGTTCGTGATTGGTTTGATTGCCTTAAGGAACAACCATTTTTTATATCCAAGTGGTGGCTAATTCTTGTTGGTGCAGGGCCGGCTCAAGAGTAAGACAACTTATCCTGAGCAATGTCTCAAAAAGAGCTATAAATATATTTTGTTGTAGATGACCCAAGAAATAAAAAGAATCGCAATATGCAATCTTTTCATATTTTTTATATGAGTGGACTGTAGTTTTACTCATTGAGTAATATGTCTCTTTCCGGCTTCCTAATCTTTTTTTTTTTTTTTTTTTTTTTCAGATTTATGAACTTTGCTCAAAGAGAAAAAAATGCCCTATAAATTTTTTAGCTGTGCAAGTTATAAGAATGTCTATAAATTTCTTATCTGTGCAAGTTATGAGGCCTTAATGTCATGTATGAGAGTCCTATAAAAAAAATAATGAATGGGGACCTTTAAATATTTTATATTAAATTTAATAATTTTCAAATATTTTAAATATTTTATATTAAAATTTATATAAAAAACTTACTAATTTATATGGCCTTAGGCCTCCATTCGGCTTAAGCCGGCCTTGCTTGACTGGAAGACTTGGATAATCCAAGTCAAGTTTTCACAAGCTTTTTGCTGATGCAGAATTTCAATGATTAATGGAAGAGGCTCATTCAAGTTGGGACAAAGCTAACGCGCAAAAGGGCCGACGTCTTGGTCTTTTTAAAGTAAGTCAAGCTTTCACAAAGCTTTCTGCTGATACAGAATTTTTGTGATTTATGCCCATTGAAGTTGGGACAAATCTAACGTGCAAAAAGGGCCGAAGTACTTCTAGTCTTGGGTCTTCTAAAAGTAACGCTACGTCAGTGTGCTACCAGTGACGTGGACTAATTACTGCGAGAGGCTTTTTAGGCAGCCGAAAAATTAGCACCGACCCCTATTTTTGTGGATGGAGATTCTTTATAATTTTTTTTATCTCTTTTTTAAAATTATATTAAATTAAAAAAGATCTTAATCTGTGTTTTGTATTTATAAATTAATAAAGAGCACAAGTTAAATGTTTAAATTTAAATGTTTGAGATCTTGACAATGTCTCATATTAAAATTAAATATATGATATCGCGATAATATCCTATCAAATCTTATAAATTGACTATGATATTATTTCTAACACCAAGGTACATATCATATAAAGTGGTCTGGCTAAGGTTGAGCCCAAAATAAAACTTATCCTAGAATTGCATGCTTACTGCATCTGATTGTGTTTTGATTGGTAGTCAGACATAATTAGCTTAGCATATTAGTCATGACTCATCATATTATGCTTAAAACCATATGTGAGAAAAAAACAAAAAAAGGCTCATAAAACCCACTTGTGTTCTTCAAGTGCTAGCAAATCTTGTGGCCCTAAGAAGTCATTTTCTCAAGGAAGGAAATTGCAGCAGAAACTAAAACTCGTAGTCAATTAGTCATATTAGCAATTAATTGCAGGTCCTATCATATTATCTCGAGGACCTCTGAGGGGACATTGACGTCCCAAAGTCCCAGACAGTAAAAGGAGAAAAAAGAAACGAAAAGATGTCCTAGATAGTGATTCCCGGGCCTAGCTTAACAAAAAAACAACCCATAACATTTTTGTTTTTTTCATAACTTACATCCGAGTTGGTGAGTTCATCTCATCGAGACCAAAACGTAAAGAGTCATTCTCCAAGCAAATCAGCCGCCAACACGTTAAGATTAGCAGATTACAAGTCACTTATAGGTTCGTATTGGGCTCCTATTTGACACCATCATTGACTGGGCTTCTCTCTTTTAGCCCATAACCAAAGTCAACTAATTGGGCCATGAAAAGAATTAAAAGAAAGCTGGGCCCACACTGTTAGTGTTCGGTTTGTGATCTAGTCCAGCCCTAATCAACTACGCAACCTTATAAAAAAAAGAATTATCTTCTCCATTAGATTTTGTCTTTGGCTATTAGTCTAAAAGGTCCAACCAGACTTGTAAGTGTATCCGGGATCTTCTAAACTAGAACGAAGTAAAATAGAATTATCTTCTTTAATATTAAAATATTTCTTTTCGGGTATGGTTAAAAAAGAGAGGAAGCATCACTTTAAGATCATTTTAATAAAATTATGCATTCAATAAATATTGAAGGTTCTGTATTGATTCTACTTTATCTCTTTTTAAATTGTAACGTTCAAATTAGACCTTTTTTTTCAATAAATATTAACTTGTTGGAGATAACTTTTAAGAAATCGACCAGATTTACTTTTCCTGGATTTTGTAATGATTCCATATCCATCGGCATGCTTTATTGACCTTGAAGTACAGATTTTTGTTAGCATTTCGCTATCAACAAATTATTTAACCTAATTCTGTGAGCAACATAAAGTTAGCTCCTTATGCACTGGATTATCTTTTTCTAGATGATAATATACATTGGTTGGTGCATAACGTGACCATCTCCAAATCATCTCGTAAATAAATTAACAAAAAAAGAAAAAAGAAAAAAAAGTACAAGAAGAACGAAAAAAATGAAACCAATCCACCTCCGGTGGAATCACCACGCTTGGGGTGGATTTTTTTTTTTTTTTTAGCTTAATTTTCTATTTACTATATTTTTAGTTGGTATTCTTTTAATTTTATTGTTTTTTTAAATTATTTATTTTTCTTTTCAGTTTTTCATTTTGTAACCATTAAGTTTACTTTTTTCTTGTAATTTGTAGGATTTTTCTTTAAATTTATTCATTTTTGAAATTGTTAACGTGATATGACCTTTTTTATTAACCCTAAACTGTTTTCTTTTGGTATTAGTCAACAGTTACCACTTACGGTGGTCAGTGCAAATAACAATCATCACAACAAGTCAAGTCCGTAATTGGTTTGGGGGGTGTTTGTTTGTCAAAATTTTGAGAATATTCTCGAAATTTTGGGAATCTTTACTTTATTGAGATTTATTGGGGTTTGTGAAAAGTGAAGTATGTATGTGTAAAAGTTAAAAATTTTGGAGTGTGTTTGTTTTGTTGGAAATTTTGATGCCCCAAAATATTGGGGAAACAAACACCCCCTTGATTGCTTTAAGGAACAACCATTTCTTATATCCAAGTGGTGACTAATTCTTGTCGTCGTGACCTTGAGTGGAAGACTTGGATAATCCAAGTCAAGCTTTCACAAGCTTTTTGTTGATGCAGAATTTCAGTGATTAATGGAAGAGGCTCATTCAAGTTGGGACAAAGCTAACGCACAAAAAGGCCGAAATCTTGGTCTTTTTAAAGTAAGTCAAGCTTTCACAAAGCTTTTTACTGATGCAGAATTTTTGTGATTTATGGAAGAGATCCATTGAAATTGGGACAAATCTAACGTGCAAAAAGAGCCGAAGTACTTCTAGTCTTGAGTCTTCTAAAAGTAATGCTACGTCAGTGTGCTACCAGTGATGTGGACTAATTACTGCGAGAGGCCTTTTAGGCAGCCGAAAAATTAGCACTGGCTATATTTGGAACAAAATGTGGGATTGGTCTGAGTTGGCGATATTGGCTAATTAGGTACACCTACATCGGTTTAACACAAAAAAGAAAAAGTTATACCAATATCGGAGCAACTTGCCCAAAAGAAAAAAAGAAAAAAAAGAAGGTATATCGGAACAACCTTTATTGTTTTTTTTTTAACTTTGTATCGCTTGTTGAAAGAAAAAGGCTCTTGTAAAATATCTATTCTACATAATTTGCGATCATATAGGCGTGTATAAGAACATTTTAATAAGGAACATGCTTCTTCGCTTATAAAAATAAAAGGATCTTCTTTCTCCAATATTAGAGAGAAATTATTGAGGATTATGTGACACAACTATAGGACAGTAGCATTTTTCAGAATATTGTACAAGGAAGTTAAGAGACTAAAAAAAATGGTCCAGAAACGTGGAAAACTAAAGCCGAAGAAACTGTCATTGGGACAGTACTGTATGTTGCCACAACACTACGCGCGCATAATCTGACTTAGTCTTCGATCTGTGAGTGGCTACGATCGGAATCAGGAAGTTAGGAACATTGGTATCTGAATGGGTCTTTGTTTTTTCCCTTTCAAGTTTCAAGAACTCAATTTCCTCTCGATTTGAGAAAAAATGGGATCTACTGATGGGGCCCGCCCGAATGAAAGTATGTTTACATCCCAAGTAAAGTCGGCAATATTTTTCTGTTTTTTTATTTACCTTGATGCTTCCATTTTTCCAATTTTGATTCGGAGAATTAGCTGTATGTTAAGATCTGTTTTATAATCTTTTTGACATGGAGGTTGAAGCAGTTAATTACATTTCAATTTTTTAAAAAATTTTTCAGGTTGAGCAAGCTGGAGATGCTTATCTTGGATGATAATTTCATCATATTAAGTGATAACAACCAGATTGCTGAGAAAACCGACTCTCAAACTTAGACTCCACACTTTCAATTAGAGTTTGCCAGTTTGTGGAATCTTTTGTCGAAGAGATCCAGCGGAATATTCTCAAATTTCTTCATTACCCGCATGAGTTGCGAGCAATTGATCTCTCTCCCACAACAACAGTTAAGTACGTTATCCTCTAATGAAGAATAGTTGAAAGAGCTAAATTGTTACAAATTAGTTATTTCAGAGACTATCTTATTAAAGTAAAGAAGCAATTTATCATTAATCAAAACCAAAACATCTGTAATGCTATTAGGATTTTTTATTTTATTTTATTTTTTCTGTATAGATGGAAGGAGTTCGTTTGGTTTACTTTTATGGCCGTTTATAGTGCTAGAGGGGGGTCTTTCGAGTGTGGCCCAGAATCTTGAGGCTTTTAGGTCCTAGAAAATATCTTAGCTCCTTGAAAATATCTAGGAGCTAGGTTGGGTACCAACTTCATTTTTTTTGGGTTCGGATGTAGTTGTTCTATTAAATGATCAAGAAAATGAAAATAATGTGGTCATTCAGGGGCTTGTGGCTTAGAAATAAAAAAATTAGGGGCAAATGGATTTCGAATTGCCAAGTCTAGTCAACTATATAACCAATAGGAGTTTTGTACTAACACGTTGAAAAACAAAACTACTTGCCTCTTATCTGAAGTCTGTACATTTGTTTCCGAGTATAGCAAAAGGGTGCTAGATTTCCAATCAAAAGACGTGCTAAAATCAATTTTACACCGGAACCCAAGTTTAAAAAATATTATTTTATTTCCTAAAAGAAAAAACTAATACTTTCAGTGAAAATACTAATGATGTTCTTGTATTTGGACAACCATATCTTATAACCAACTCCCTAACTCGCATCTTTAGTATGTGTTTTTGAATCCATATTCTCTTGATCTCTCATATACTATAATAAAGGACTTGACCATAAACCTATATTTTTTCATATGCTGAAAATAAATAAAAGAGAGTTATTTTCTTCCAACTTTTACTTATTGGTAGTACTCAAAAATATTAGTCTTATATGCTTTTTGGTGGGGTTGGTCAGCATTTTACTGAGTCAAGGTCTGCTCAAATAACGCAGTGACTTGACTCCAGTCATTGGAAAAGAGTTTCTAGGAAGGAACTACCTAGAAAAGACTATTATTTTTATTGACGAAATCAAAATAAATAAGAAGACAATACTAGGGTTGGTACCTAACATTTGTGAAAAAAATGAAAGATCCCTAATTGGTTTGATTACATCCTGGTTAGGTAAAGTAGCACCATTAATATTTTTGACAAATATTTAATATGAAAGACAACATAATATAATACACTCAATCATAACCCATGAAAGCAGAGGCCAATAATTACAATTAAAAATTATTTGATCAATGAGTAACATATATAAGTCATTGCTTGCTAGCAAATATTTGACTTTATCGATATTTAGGCTGTGGAGCCACTTCAAATTTTCAAGAAACATCGCAATTTTTTTCTCCAGAGTTAATTAATTTGTGAGCATTGCATATATATTAGTCAACATGATTTGGGACGCATATATGCATCCAAAAGTATAAATACAGAAACATACTCAAAAGATCGGGAAATAAAAGAAAAAATCAGAAAACCAAAGTAGGGGGATTGGTTTTTCTTTTAAAACTCTATTTGTAGTTTTTTTTTTTCTAGTTTCTACATTTCGAGTTCGTATTTTTTAAGGTTTCACTGTTTTTTAAAACTATATATTTTTCCGTATTTTTTTTTAATTTTTTTTTCCATATTAGGTCTTTTTGTTCTTGTATTTTTAGTAATTTTTATGAATTTTTAGACCTTTTCATATATTATCTTGTATTTTTATATGGTTGGCGATTGCTGTAATTCTGTGGATAAATCCTTATTGGCGTCGGGCATGGTTCTATTTGATTGAAGTGTAGATGATCAATTTCCTTAAGCTATCAAATTTTGGAAGTACTGCCTAGCCTTGCAGTTGTGATGCAGTCATGTCTTTTTTTATGCTTCTTTTTCCTGTGTGATGTTTGAAGTCCTAATAAAATTTTGAAATGTTTTGTAAATTTGTCTTTTGGCCGCATAATTCTGGGTGACATGTCTTTGCATCCTTAAGTCTCAATTCAGATAGTCAACATTATATAAAGAGAGATATTGTCAAGACTCGATCTAGGGTTGGCTTACTAAGAAAGAAAAGGTTATGGATAGTTGTGATCAATAGTAAATAAAAGCAATGATCAGTTATTTGCCAATCGTTTTCTTCAAAATGTTTTGGAAAGAAAAAAAAGTTAAAAAAAATAAGGAGAGGTTACAATCGTAACTATTAAAGACCAAACTGCATTTAGATCTCTAATTTTTTAGGAGGGAAAAAAAAACCCAAACCTCTTGGCCTAGTTTCCTAATGTACCTTAATTTATTTTCTTTTTTCTAGGCTTACCTTAATTCTTGGTGCGTTCTGCATGCCCAAAAAGCAAAGTGTGCGCTCTGGCCCTGCAGACAACCTGTAAAGCAAAGTCGTCGAGTTTTCAATGCTAGAGACCCTTCTCCGCCTTAATCCCCAACCAATATCTCCCCCTCCTCGTAGCTCTTATACTAAAAACCCAACCATACCAGTAATTGGAACAAGATCAATGACTTCACGAGACCAGAAGATGTAAAGGGTTTAAGGATTCAAGTTCATCATGTCTCGAATGAAACTACAAACAACTTTGGTCTTCGGGATCGAATAGCTTATGCAAGCTGTCAATCCTAAGCTTAAGAAGCAACAAGCTTAAGTACGGAATTATTCCATCATTGGGTGCCTTCTCCTCGAGGAAGACCTTTGAATATAGAGCTTGGACGGACCTACGTAACTCAATTAAAAAACACACTAACTAGCCTGGAACTGGGAGCACAACAACAAATTTCAGATACTAATCAGTCTCACGGCTCATGTTTTAGTTAATTAAAGACTTATTTGTAAATGATAGATTCGAACTTAACCCTCCTACTAAACTATTGACGTCTCATCTTTAGTAGCTTGTTTCTAATCCATATTCTCTTGATCTCATATACTACAAAGAAAAACTTGACCATAAACTATGTTTTTTCGGACGCTGAAAATAAATAAAATAAAGCAATTTTCTTTCAACTTTTACTTATCGGTACTACTCAAAAACATCAGCGTTATATGCTTTTTGTTGGGTTGGTCAGCCTTTTATTGAGTCAAGGTTTGCTCAAATAACGCAGAGATGTGACTTTAGTAATTGGAAAAAGAGTTTCTAAGAAGCGACTACCTAGAAAAGACTATTACTTTTATTGACGAAATCAAAATAAATAAGACGACAATACTAGGGTTGGTACCTAATTTTTGAAAATATGGATGCATCGATGCATGGAGAGAGGAAGACGTTGATAATCCAAGAAAAGCTTGACAAATTTAGAACTTAAAAGGGTTAATCGTTGATATATGGAATTATGTCTCTTTAGAAACAATCATATCTTATATCCAAGTAGTGATTTCTTGTAAGTTACAGTAATTACATATGGGCACTAAGTCGAGCTTTCACAACTTTTTGCTGATGCAGAATTTTTGTGATTAATGAAAGAGGCCCATTGAAGTTGGGACAAAGCTAACGTGCAAAAGGGGGCCGAAGTCTTGGTCTTCTCAAAGTAATGCTACACCGGTGCTACCAGCAGTGGCGACAAAGCTAACGTTATAATAAAAGGGCCGAAGTGATCTTAGTCTTACTGAAATGATATTGCAAGCTGGTTGAATATATTACGTACCATTGATGGAATTAATTAAATTATCTATATATCCATGTCCATAGGGCTTTCTAGGAAAGATCAATCAGGATAATATATAGTGGTCTACAGTAAATAAAATAAATTAAGGGAAATGTAGAGAGGAGGCTAGAGGTGGTGACATGGAAAAATCCAAAATCTTTATTAGCAGTTGTTTGTTGTCTACTTAAAGATCGCCAAATTTTTCGGTCTTCTCAAAAAAAAAAAGAGAGAAAGGGTTGATGTTTTCAGTACTCATGTTTGACCACTTATCGACAGACTTTATATAGGTAGCAATACCGCTATTTTTGTCCCCAACAATTTGAGGATGTAATTGTTATAGTTCTATACGTTGTGTGTAAATTTTGTGTCAAAGAAATATTCAATAAATGTAATGTTATTGAGTCTTATAAAAATGTGTCTTGCATGGAAGTTTGTTGATGTGAAGATTTTGCAAGGAAGACCTTACAGAGAGGTGGAGCTAGCTTGAAGCTCACCTAGGGTATGAACTACAGAGTACTGCAAAAGAGTTCCAAAGAAGTTGAGCTGGCAGCTTGGGGCTAGCGCGTAGCTAGATATTGGAATACAGAGAGCAGAAGCTTACTTGAGACTTGACTTACCCTCAAACTCGTGTCCGTTAAATCTAAAAGAACATATCCGTGTCTCACCCGAATTTGTTATAACCTATTTTTTACCATGAAACCTTCTCCTCTCAGTCTCAATAAGTAGAGAACATTCTAGAATAAATTTGGTGCATGAGGTAAAATGTTTTGCAGCATGATGATTGTTAAGTTGAAGTGAAGAATTTCTAAGTCTTGAGTTCCATCAGGTCCAGTATGCTGTGTGTGATCTGGGTGCTAATTCTCTTGTAAAGTTCTGGTTTTCCTTATGAATAGGAAGTTTCTGAATGTCTTGGTCGTTTCCAAAATGAGAATATTCCTCTTGGTTGCAATATAAAAGTCTAAATTAAAACTTGGAGAAAAAAAAAATGGAGATTAAGGGTATCTGGCTTTCTGGAAAAGATTGATGAGGATAATAATGTGGTCTACTAGTAAATAAAAAAATTAAGGGAATGTAGAGAGGAGGCTACGGGGTAGGTGGTCGAGTAACACGTAGGTAATGGAAAAATCCAAAATCTTTATTAGCGTTGTTTATTGTCCTTAAAGATCGCCAAATTTTTCGGTCTTCTCAAAAAAAAAAAGAGAGAAAGGGTTGATGCAGTACTCTATGTATGATCGCCAGTTAGCAATCTTTATTTTTGTCCAACAATTTTGAGGATGTAATTTTATAGTCTATACGTTTGTGTGTAAATTTTGTGTCAAGAATATTCAATAAGAATGTAATGTTAAGTCTTAAAAAATGTGTCTTGGCATGGAGAGTTGTTGATGTGAGATTTTGCAAGGAAGACCTTACAGAAGGTGGAGCTGCTTGAAGCTCACCTAATGAACTACAGAGTACTGAAAAGAGTTCCAAAGAAGTTGAGCTGGCAGCTTGGGGCTTAGCTAGATATTGGAATACAGAGAGCAGAAGCTACTTGAGATGACTTACCCTTCGTGTCCGTTTCTAAAAGAACATATCCGTGTCTATTATTATAACTATTTTTTACCATGAAAAGTCTCAATTAAGAACATTCTAGAATGATTGGTGCATGAGGTAAAATGTTTTGCAGCATGTGATTGTTAAGTTGAAGTGAAGAATTTCTATTTGAGAAATTATTTTGTTGGCAGGTCCATATCTGTGTGTGATCTGAAATAATTTCTTGTAAAGTTCTGTTATTGATTTCGTTGAGGAAGTTTCTGAATCAAATTTTTAACTACCCATTCTGCCCCCTCTAGAGACTTTTGTGTCAAAACTAAATTTTTGAGAAAAAAAAATGGAGAAGGGTATTAGTGAAAAAGACAACTCTTATTGCCAAGGTGTAAATGAGAGCATTGACGCCAAGTCTTTGACATGTCGTAGAAGCAGGTCTTCTAAAATAGTGTAAAAGAAATGGATAAGAATTCTAGAAAGAAAATAATTTATTCTCTTTGATGTTTAGTTAAAAAGCTTACTCTTGTGGGGAGTGGGAATTGGAAGGATTAATGCTATTGACCCCTAAGTCATCAGGACTGAACCTGATCGGTCTTTTCAATTCTTAAAAAAAAAAAAAGAGAAGATAACTAACCTCTTCAAACTAACATTTTATTTGTAATATGACCATCAAGCAACTAATTTCTCCAATTAATACTCAAAATTATCACATTTGTTAAAATAAGATTAGGGCACATATTGTATTAACATGTAGATATTTATAACGAGCTAGTAGGGTTACATTATTGCAGAAAAAGTAGTAATTTTGATTATTAATTGATGATGTATTTGGGTAGCTTGATGACTGAGTGGAAAGAAAACCACTACAAGTTTTAGTTTTTTTCGGTGAATAGGTATTCTCATTACTATAAGGATTAAAAAGTATTTTTTAAGTACAAGAATTATTCCATCATTAAGACGTTCTTTTCGTTGAGTATAGGATTAGACGGAATTTGCAATTGAAAAATACAATAGTTAGGCTGGGAGAAAATCCGAAAGCTTCGGACACTAATCGATCACACAGCTCAAATTTTAGTTAAATTAAATATTTACTACGGTAGATACAAAACTTTACCCACCCTATTGACGTCAAGTCTTTAGCATGTTTCTGAATTCGTTGTCTTGATATCATACACAATAAAGAAAGACTTTAACCGTAAATCTATGTTTTCTCGTATGCTGAAAATAAATAAAATAGAGATCTTTTCTTCCAACTTTTACTTTTCGTACAAATCAAAAAGATCTGCGTGCTTTTTGGTTGGGGTGCTCAGCCTATTACCGAGTAAAGGTCTGCTCTATTAAACAACGCCAGGGACGTGACTTTAGTCATTGAAAAAAAAAGTTTCTAGGAATTGCAACTAGAAAAGACTATTATTTTTATTTACGAAATCAAAGTAAGTAAGAAGACAATATTTGGGGTGGTACCGAATATTTGTGAATGAGTGCATATGGATGTATCGAGAGAGTAAGACGTTGATAATCCGAGAAAAATTAGATAAATTTAAAACATAAAAAGGGTGAATGGTTGATTTCAGATAATTGATGTTTCTTAAAGGAATTACAACTATACCTTATATTCAAATAGTAATTTATTATCATCGTGACTAAAAGTTACAGTAATTTTTTTTTAGACAAAATGCTAATATCAACAAAAAAATGAAAATACAATGACAATGGAAAAATCACAAGATGCAAGCGCAGAACACAAAGATCCCTAGAGAGCACTACAAGACCAAAGCGGCTATAATAGCCCGAAAAATCATAGAAAAATGATCAAAATGTTCTTAGAAAAGGGATTGGGACACTCAAAAGAATCAAAAGAACTACAATAGGATTTAAGATCTATATCCAAGTTGAAAACGACCGCAGGAGGCTCAAGTCGGTCGTCGGAGGAGAGGATGCAAGTATTGGCACCTCAATCCCACTTTCAAGAGACTCCCATGTCATCGCTGGCAGAAGAGTGAGGCTCACGAGTAGCTCCCGGCAAAAGACAGAGTCGCAATAAAGCACCTACATCTCATCTTGACTAAAACATAGGAGGAATATTCATTTCGTTAGGGTCAGTCGACCAGTAGAAATTACATTTATAAATCACATATATATTAGGTCCCTATTTGAAAGCAGAAGCATGAAATCTGCCCGCAATTCCCCAAGCACCTACAATCGACTTGGACCATCTCTAGCTCCCAACCCACAATCAAAGCCAACAAATTAATGGGTTGGAAATTTCGAAGAAAAAGATCAAAATATAGCTTCACTGGTCCGACAGGTTTTGTCAGTGCATCGGCTAGGATCTTCTCCACTGCAAGCGAAAGCATCTAAAATAAAATATAGCTTGGTTTGATTTCATCCTACTTGGCTAAAGTAGCAGCAATAATCTTTTTGACAAATGTAATCTGAAAACAATACCGTATACACACAATCTTTTTGACAACGACTACAAATTTCTTTCTTCTTGATATAATTAATCAAAAAGATGAGGTGTTCTGGGCGTGTAAAAAATGGTATTGACTCAAGGTCTTTCACTCTATTGTCTTTAATTCACTTTTTGATGAGTAATGTGTTCTTATATCTTTCACTCTCTTTTCTTCTTGGTATAATTCAATTAAAAAGATGAGGCTTGACGAGGGTGTAAAGAATACTAGCTCTTGATCCTAAGTCTTTTCCTAGCTTGTCCCTAAATCTAAATACTGTTTTCAAATATTTATTTTTCTGATTTATTTTTCAGTTTTTCATTTTGTAACCATTAAGTTTACTTTTTTTCTTGTAATTTTTAGGATTTTTTTTTTTGAAATTGTTAAAGTGATATGGCCTTTTTAATTAATCTTAAATTGTTTTCTTTTGGTATTAGTCAAAAGTTACCCTTAGTAGAGTATCACCCAATAATCTTTGTCACAAATATTAATATGAAAGACAGTATAAAAGCAGATGGCAATAATTACAATTCGAAAGCAGAGTGCAGCTGCTTCTCCGGTCCCACCACCACCTCTCTCTCTCTTCTCGGACGTGTAAATCCTGACGATCTTTTTAAAGGGGATGACAAAGCTCAAGAAATTTTCCTGTGGAGCCAATGAAAGATTGTGTATAGCATTCTCGCTAATATTTCTATCAAGGGTATTAGCAAGTGGGAAAACCCTAACTTTTTCATTTGCTGAAAGAATGAGCTTTTAAAGCTTGGCATCAGGAGATTAACATAGTGTTTACTTATCTAAAATTTTAACAAAATTTTATTAAAATTTTACCTTTATAAATATACTTTAAAATTTTACTTTTATTTTTATCACTCATTCACCAATTCAATACACCTCTTATTTTAACACCAACACAAATTTTTATTAAAATTTTACAAGTAAACACTACGTAAAAATGTTTTTCGATTGGATATTGACTTTTACATTTTCAAAATGAAAAGTGCATGCTTGTGTAGCATCGCTTGATGGCGATCATTATCACGTGAGTGGAAAACTTATGATTGTGAGGAAATGGTAACCTACTAACCTGACATGCTTTTATCTTAAAGCACCTTCTCAAGTATCTTAATCTGGATCTAGTTCGAACTGTTCCATTGATATTTAATTTGGACATTTGAAGGAATGAAATTTCTTGGCAGCGTTTTGGAAGCTCCTTGTACCTTGATGGTCATACTAGTACTTAGGAGAGTGTTTTTTTTTTTTTAGCGCTAGAATTTGCATTGAGTCAAGCGGATAAGGATATATATACCAAAGTCCCTGGTCCTTGACTTTGTTTGGAAAACTCTTTGTGAGTCAATTAGTTGGTATAATATCGGAAGACCGTTATGTTGTTGTCAGTACAATAATGAATTTCATAAATAATTTAGATTGCATTAAATAATATATTAATAACATAAATGTTCTTTTTTTTTAATTAATGTTGTCTAATTATCATGTGGCAATTGATGTAATTCATTAATATTGACAAGACCAGAACACTCGGCTTTAGGACTGATACTTTAGCTGTCTTGAGTCTTCTCAAAATAATAAAAGTGTTGATGTTACCATTACAACAATATTACTGATGTGGACTACTTATTAATGCGAGAGACTGTAATAGGCAGCTAAGAAAATACGACTATCTTCGGTCCCTAGCCACTGGGACCATCAAATGTGTTATTGTGATTTTAGTTTATAAATTCAATAAAATAGTGCAAAGTATTTAGTATAGTTAAAATGATATAATGTGTTAAATCCTTAAAGATGGATGAAAATTGAATTTATCCATATTCTTTAAGTTACTATTCACCTCAAGTCTGTAAAGTAGTTATTTCGGAATGCTTGTGTTCTCATGTAGTAGAAAGAAAACTTAGACCCCGATATATGTTTTCTCATATAGTGGAACAAATGAAAACTTGTGCCCAGCCGTGTGCAGCTTATAATAATTAGAGTCAAGGTCCACTCATTAGAGTAGGACAAATGGCCTAGCCATTGAAAAGCGTGTCTAGGAAGCAACTATAGATAAAACGAACTTTTCAGAAATCAAAATAAAATAATTAACAAGAAAATTATAGAGTTGGTACCAAACATCTGCGGAAATGTTTATTAAACCTGTCCTGGAATGAATTTGAAGATATGTGATTTATGGAAGATATCTTATATATGTTCGTTGGTAACGTCACCATCTCCAAATCATCTCCCAAAACAACCTCAAACAAATGTGAAAAACTACAAGCAGAACAAAAAAAAAAAAAATTCAATCAAATTATCCCTTTTCACTACAAATTAAAAATAAAAAGTTCATTCAAATCATTTATTTTTTTATTTTTTACCAACTTCAACATCTCAAAATTTTAACAGTCAAACACTACAGGTTCAGTAATTAACTTTAAATATTCCACCACATTTTTTTTTTCTGGATTTTATCATGATTCCATATCCATCTGCATCCAACATTGCATCCAACATTGACACTAACTTTCGATATATTTAAAATTTAGACATTAACAAATTATTTGATCCATGGGTAACAAATTATATATCCGCTTGGGGTCCATTGGTTTTTCTTTTAAAACTCTTTTAGCTGTTTTTTTTTTCAATTTTGTTCTAGTTTCTATATATATATATATTGAGTTCGTATTTTTAAAGGTTTTGCTTTTTTAAACTATTTCTTTTTTCTTTTTGCTTTTTTTTATTTTTTCCATATTATGTCTATTTTTACTTGTATTTTAGTAATTTTAGAATTTTTTATATATTTTCTTTTGGTATGATACCTCATTGTTTGAGTAAATTACCTTGAGGTAAACCACCGGAAATCTGATCTAGCAGATTTATTGTATGGGGAATATTATCCCACACTAGAGACCCTACTACTGCCATACCAGGGTGCAAAGCTAAATGATATCCTGCAATCGCATTTCAATATGTATTATAGCTACTCAGGAGTGGAAGCGCAACAAGAGGTGGAGTTCACGACAAAGAGAAGAAGTTATAGCTATAAGGGGAATATCCTCGATTACATGTTTGGAATTGACCTCTCGTCCAATCAATTGACAGTGGCAAAATTCCACAAGCTTGGAAACTTGAGCAACATCCATGCACTAAACCCGTCTTTCAACAATCTAATTGGATCAATTCTAATGGAATTCTCAAGACTAGAGTAGATTGAGAGTTTGGATCTTTCCTATAATAACTTGAATGGTATTATCCCCCTCAGCTCATAGAGTTGCAGCTTTAGTATTCAATGTGGCACATAATAATTTTGTCAAACAAATTAGAAAGAAAAGATCAATTCGGACCTTTGATGAAAGAAGTTATAAGGGAATCCTCTTCTATGTGGACTCCATTAGTCAAGGCTTGTAGAAAAAATGGAGCACCATCTGCTACGTCAGCTGATCATGAAAGGGAAGAAGAAGATAGATAGTTTCAGCATAGACATGGTGGCCTTCTACATAAGCTTTGTGGTCTCTTACGTAGTAGTTTGATGACAATTGCTGGAGTTCTGTACATAAATCCCTACTGGCATTAGTATGGTTCTACTTCATTGAAGTGTGCATCACTAATTTCTACTGCTTTGTTGTGATCAATTTTCGTAAGCTCTCCAATTTCATTTAAAACTAATTGTTGCGTAGTTGTGATGTTTGAAGTTTATTTAAAACTCTGAAGTAAATTTGTCTTTTGGCCTTGTAATTCTGAGAGACGGATCTTTGCATTCTTAAGGTAGCTTTTGACAACCACAAAATTGTTTAGAAAATCAATTATTATCTGTCAGCCTATTCATTTTCATGTGCAAGTCGGATTGGTAAAAAGAGAGTGCTATAAGCCCAGATTTCTATTTATATTTCATGGCGCGATTTTTATGAAACGGAATGGATTCATGTTGGCTTGGATTTTTGCCGTCTAAACAGGTGTTGGAATCATCTTTTTTTTGGCGAGCAAGCTGGATCGGATTGCAAATACTTATTACTTGCAGGAGTAAAGCAATTCCGAATTAAGAATCCTTACCTAAAAAAAGTGCAGAAATTGAAAGATCCAATATCTTTTTTAACAGGGACCCACAAATTAAGAAAGCCCAGATAAGGTTTCATGGGGCCACAAAAATTTCAGAGATTTGATAAATTACGCGCATCTATGTTTGGAGATTTTAGTCTATCATCGTACAATAAATCTTGAATTATTATTTCTTTCAGGGAAAAGAAAACAGTTATGCAGTTTTCAATTTTAGTAGTAAGTTTTTTGGTTTAAATTAATATACTTTTTAGAAACAAAGATAATACACTTATGTTTCATATAAAAAGGTTAAATTATTACGAATGTCTTTCTTTCTTAAAATGTAAATATGAAAAATTAAAAAATAAAATTGAAATATATTTGATAAAAATAAAATTTTATATTAAAAAATTTTTTATTAAAATTTTATATAACCAAACGCTATGTTAATATCTGGACTAGTTGGCTCCTAGGAAGGAGGTCAAGCCTATAGGGAGTAGGGAGAATCTCTATTGTTAGTGTCCCTATTACACGTATAAGTTTTACTGCACGTGCAATGATCTTTAGTCTAGTTAATAATTTTTTATGAGTATGTTTCCAAAGATTTGAGGGCTGTCTAACAATGTTCCTTTTCGATTGTTATAACGTGGTCTGTGGATCCCCATGCCTTTTTTTTTTTTAAAAAAAGGAAAAATTCGTGCCTGACGGCTTAATAGGTCTGGTTGGACCTACCGATGAAGTGAATGTCATTTTCAATCAGATAGTATGGTTCGACTTTAATGGTTTATTTTAAAAAAAGATATATAAGGCTGAGAGATTTACTTAAAAGAACCATCCAGTAGTGATCCACTGAGATGATTTTGGACTGCCTTTATATAACAGCAGCGAGTTTTAGGAAAGTGTTCAGTGATTTTTTTAGGAAAAAAAGAAAAAGAAGAAAGGACAATCACTTTTTCAGATAAAGAGGTCGCTATTATCTTTTTTCTTTTTCATTTTTACGAAAAAAATTACTATTATTTAAGTATTGTTTGTTTTTTTAATATTTTGAAATATAAAATTTTTTAATAAAATAAATACATTCTAAAATTTTTAACTTTTACACTTATATATTTCATTTTTTATAAATCTCAATACAAATAAAAATTTAAAAATTTTTAAAAATATTCTCAAAATTTTAATAATAAATACTCAAATTTGCGCTTTAATCTTTTAAGTGCGTCCACTATAATTTGGACTGCCTTTATATAAGAACAACGAGTCTTAGAAAAAGTGACTAGCTAGTGATGCTTTTTTGGAGAGAAAAAAGAAAAAGAAAAAGGAAAAATACATTTCAGTGAAAAGCTTTCATATTTGATTACAACTGAACAGAAGCCACCATTATCTTTCCTTCTTTTTCATTTTCTCGAGAAGACCACCATTATTTGGTTTGCGCTTTTAATCTTTTAAGGGCAGACGTCCACTATGATTTGGTGCCATACAAAGCTTAACAAAGGAACATTTGTGGCAATTGGCATTTGTTTTTCTCGTATAGGAGACTACACAAAAGCACTACAAAGCATTCATTTCTATCAGCTTTTTAGCTTTCCTTATTACAGAAGGAGCACCAATAATCTTTTTGACAAATGTAATCTGAAAGACAATATGGTATACCCCATCATTCATCAAACATGACAAGACTACAAATTTCTTTCTTCTTGATATAATTAGTCAAAAAGATGAGGCGTCATGGGCGTGCGTAAAGAATGGTATTAGCAAAATCTTTGCTAGTCTAATTCGCTTTTTGGTGAAATTATGAATCACGTGTTCTCAAATACGACAAGGATTAGAAATGACTTGTCATCAAAAAGATGAGGCTTGATGGGGTGTAAAGAAATAAAGAATGCTCTTGACCCAAATCTTCCGCTTGTCGCTAAATCCAAATGTTATAAAATAAGAAAATCAAATTAATTACACTTCAACCTACAACTAATACCTGCCGATTTCCAATGTGACCTTGTATTTTATACTAATTTTTATATATGAAAAAATGTAATTTTTTTTAGTTTTTATTTTTAGTTTTTTTAAAAAAAATTTACTGTCTTTAAAATTATTTCTTTTTCTTGATTTTTCATTTTTTTTAACTACCAAGTTTACTTTCTTCTTTCAATTTTTAGTAACTTTTACTGTTTTTCTTTAACTTCATTTTTAGAAAATTTTTTAAGTGATGTTGATGTGGCCTTTAATTTCTTATTAACAATAAATTGTTTTCTTTTGGGTGTTAGTAAAAAATTACCACTTAGCGGCCGAAAGTTACGGTGGTTAGTGCAAACAACAATCTCCACGCGGCCAAGATCCGTAATTTGTTTACATCCGCTTAGGCAAAGTAGCACCATTAATATTTTTGACAAACATTTAATATGAAATACAACATATATAATACACTCAATCATAACCCCATGAAAGCAAAGGGCAATAATTACAATTAACAAATTATTTGATCAATGAGTAACATATATAGAGTCATGGCTTGCCAGCAAGTTTTTGACTCTATTGATATTTAGGCTGTGGAGCCACTTCAAATTTTCAGGAAACATCCCAAATTTTTTCTCTAGAGTTAATTAATTTGTGAGCAGTGAATATTAGTGACAACATGATTTCGCACGCATATATGCATCCAAAAGTATAAATACAAAAATAAACTCAAAAGATCGGGAAAAAACAAAAGAAAAAATAAAAAAGAAAATTCAAACTCTAAAGTTTCTATATTTCGAGTTCATTTAAAGTCCTATTAGGTCTATTTGTTATTGTATTTTTATGAATTTTTAGACTTTTTTATATATTATCTTGTATTTTTAGACTTAAAGTCGAGTCAACCAAATTATACTGGGTAGAATTGCAGAGTATGGTAGTTGCAGTAACAAGATACAGATGGCCTATTTAAACTTAAACCACATCGTCTTGTTGCAACAAAAAATCAAGAAATAAGAAGTTAAAAATGGAGTTGGGGCGTTTTTGGTGGTGGGCAACGTTGGTGTTGTTTCCATTGTGTATTCATGGCTGCCTCGGTTGTTGGGAGGAAGAGAGAATAGGGCTCTTGCAATTCAAAGCGTCCATCGACCAATCCAAACAAATGGCCTTTGTCTTCTTGGAGCTCAACCAACCAAGAGGGTGACTGCTGTCGTTGGGAAAGAGTATATTGCCACAACACTACGGGGCGCGTAATCCATCTTGATCTTGGGATGTTGAGGGTCGACCATTGGTGGAAGGAACATTGGTATCTGAATGCGTCTCTGTTTCTTCCCTTTCAAGAGCTCAATTCCCTCGATTTGAGCTTTAATGGGATCTACGGATGGGTCTCCAATGAAGGTATGTTTATATCTCAAAGCAAAAGTAGGTAGTATTTGTTCATTTTTCATTTATCAATTTCGTATGTTTTATAATGATTTTGACATGGAGGCTGAAGCAGCTAATTAAATTTCAGGTCTTGAAAGATTCTCCAGGTTGAGCAAGCTGGAGGAGCTTTCCTTGATGGAATTTCATCAACGACAGCTTCCTGTCATCCATTGGTGCGATTGCATCGCTCAGGAAACTCCTTTGGAATCAAGGCAATGGAACAATTCATATCCCAGGTATATTTTTGGCATAAACTCTGATGTAACATTCTTTGTTTGTCTTTGTCACTTATAATAGCCTTTTATTAATTTCAAGCACATGAGTCTCTAAAGCTTTCGTTAGTTGTTTCAGAGTTGGGTAGACTAAACAACCTGCAGGAAGTTGTATTTGGATTTTCACAAACCGCAAAGCATCCTTCAGAGCTGGAATTATGACTTCTCTCAATGTATTGAGCAATGGGGATGTGGACTCCAAGGCCGCTTACCAGACAAAGGTATTGATGTTTTCCTTACTCGAAGAGACAGCAATAGATCAACCTAATATTCATTACTTTTCTCACACAATTTCTTCAATTTACAGGCTGGTGTGAACTTAGGAACCTACAGGAGTTAGACCTCCGTGTCAATAATTTTGAAGGGATACTGCCTTCGTGTTTGGCAAACATGACAGCACTCCGATTATTGGATCTCTCTTCCAATCACTTCAACGGAAGCATTTCTCACATCTAATTTGCATCACTTGAGTACCTTGATTTGTCGAATAACCACTTCACCCCAATCTCGTTCTCCTCATTTTCCAATCTCTCCAGGCTAAAGATCCTAATCATGGATAACCTAGTAATAGATGAGGAAAATGAGTCTCAACCTTGGGCTCCAACCTCCAGTTATATGTTGTGGGTTTGTCGGGTTGTTTATCTAAAAGATCCAGTGGAATGATCCCCAAATTCCTTCAATACCAATATCAGTTGCGAGCAATTGATCTCTCCCACAATAATTTATCGAGGAGCTTCCCATTTGGATGCTAGAAAAAATCCGAACTTGGAGGTTCTTAGCTTAAGAAATAACTCTTTCAAAGGCCCTTTCCAATGCCATACCATCCTAATCCCCACATTTGGAGAATAGATATTTCCATAATCATATAGGAGGTCCAATTCCAGAAAATTTAGGTTCAGTGTTTCCGAATTTAGAGTATTTAAACATGTCCGGAAATGAATTTGAAGGTAGGATTCCATCTTCCTGTGGTGATTTGGCCTCCTTGAATATTTAGACTTCTCTAATAATCATTTGTCTGGAACGATACCCGAGCATTTGGCAATGGGTTGCTCCTCCTTGATGGTACTTGAAATTGTCAAATAATAGATTCAGTGGCCAACTATTTCCTACCCCTTTATTTAATCTAACCTCCCTCGAGAGTCTGTATTTGGATAACAACCACTTCTCAGGAAAGATCCCAAATTCTTGTCCAGTATTGTTAGTTTATACGGATTGGATTTGAGTGACAACAATTTGTCAGGCATGCTTCCAAGATGGTTAGGGAACACGTCTTCTTTGAACATTATTGCTTTGGCCAGAAATAAACTTGAAGGAGCCATTCCACGAGAATTATGCAAACTCAATTATCTCATTCCTTGACCTTTCCGAGAACCATCTGTCTCGGTCTATACCCTCTTGCTTCAATTCATCATACATCAAGCATGTCCATTTGCAAAAAAACAAGCTAAGTGGTCCCCTTCCTAGTGCAATATTCAAAGATAACTTAGATCTAGTCACACTAGATCTTAGTTACAATTGCATAACTAGCTACCTTCCAGATTGGATCAGCAATATCTCATCATTGAGCATTCTCCTCTTGAGAAACAATCTTTTACAAGGCAGGATTTCACCTCATCTATGCCTTTTAGGCCGATTAAGCATGTTGGATCTTGCCGATAATACCTTTTCCGGCCCAATACCTCCCTTTTTGGGTAACGTTACTTTTGAGGAAACATATCAAAAATCTATCCTGGAGGCATTCAATTTTCTGAATTTTATGCTCCTCCTCCCCAAATTTCTGATTTTCCATACTTGAGAATAAAGCTACAATTTAGCCTAGAATTGTATCTTTTTGGCGGTGATTATTATAATACAGTGGAAGCTGTCCAAGAGGTGGAGTTCACAACAAAGAGAAGAAGTGATATCTATAAAGGAAACATCCTCGATTACATGTCTGGAATTGACCTCTCATCCAATCAATTGACAGGGCAAAATTCCACATGAGCTTGGAAACTTGAGCAACATCCATGCACTGAAACCTATCCTACAACAGCCTAACTGGATCAATCCCAATAACATTCTCAAAGTTATACCAAATAGAGAGTTTGGATCTTTCCAATAATGACTTGGATGGTGTTATTCCCCCTCAGCTCATAGAGTTGAACTCTCTAGCTATCTTCAGTGTGGCACATAACAATTTTTCCAAAAGAACTCCAGAAAGAAAAGCTCAGTTTCGGACCTTTGAGAAAAACAGTTACGAGGACAATCCTTTTCTGTGTGGACCTCCATTAGAGAATACTTGCAATGACGTCCCTGAACCACCATATGCCACTATGCCAACTGAAAAGAGGGAGGAGAAGGTGATAATTTCATGGACATGGGCGTCTTCTACATAAGCTTTGTGGTCTCTTACGCCGTAGTGGTTTTGGCAATTGGTGCAATTCTGTAGATAAATCCTTATTGGCGTCGGCGTGTTCTACTTTATTGAAGTGTGCATGACCAACTGCTACTGTTTTGTGGTAATCAATCTCCGCAAACTACGCAATTTCAAAACTGAGTAGCCTTGCATGGTTTTAATGTTTAATAAATGTCATTGAGAAAGTGGTTGTTGTTACTGTTAAGATTGAGGTCAGTCTTAATTGACGTGTTCCTGAATCCTTGTCTTCCTTCTCATATTATCTATTGGAAAAATAAATAAAAAGGAGTAATTTTCTTCTCATTTTTAGTTTTGGGTACTAGTCAACAGATTTGTTACCAATATCTCAGCCTCTTGTTGAGTCAAATTAATGAAAAAATTGGACTCGTCATTACTGTATTTCAATCGAGGAAGACAATAGATATATCTGAGCCGACAAATTGTAGGAATCTGTTACTACTAAAGCCCACTTATAATAGGAGTTTATTACTATAACTGCTGGGTGTCAAAAAGAAAAGAAAAGAAAAAGTTAACATGAGACAGGTTTGTTAAATTGATATTTTTTTTTGGTAACCAGAGTAATTTATTGTCCTCGATCTTTGAGTATGGAGTTGGCAGACTGAGCTTAATTGAAAAAAGCATTCACTAGGGTTGGAGTACAGCAGCAAATTTCGAACTACTCGATTTCATAATTTAAATTTTAATTAAAATAGACTAACTCGCAGTAGATTCAAATTTAACCCACCACTGGTCATAACTCTATATTTTCTCATATACGGAAAATAAATAGAAGGGAGTTTTTTTCTTCCAACTTTTTAAGGTGTTGACTTGTTAAGTTGATACTTTAAAAATATCGGTACTACCCAAAGAGTTATATGCTTTTGGTTGTGGGTGTCAGCCTATTACGAGTCAAGGTCTGCTCAAATAACGCAGTGACTTGATTTTAGTAATTAAAAAATAGTTTCTAGAAAGCAACTAAATAAGACTATTATTTTTATTTAAGAAATCAAAATAAATAAGATGAAAATACTAGTATTGGTACCTAACATTTGTGAAAATATGGGTGTATCGCGTGAATAATTCAAAAAAAAAAAAAAACTGGACAAATTTAAAGCTGAAAAAAGGTGAATAGTTTGATCTCTGGGAATTGATGCGTCTTTTAGGAACAACGATTTCTTATATCCAATAGGACTAATTCCTATCATTGTGACCCTGAGAAGGTCTCGGTACCTCCTCCTCGGAGCTAGGCTAAAACTCAGTCCACATTTTCTATCCAAACGATCATCTCCCATCGTCCTTCCGACTTGTTTATAAAATCAATAGCATTTCGGGGGCATACATCTTGTCTTTTCACCTTAGTAGTCCTACGCACAATTAGTACTATAACCTCAATATTCAATGGCGGAACTAGGATTTTAGTCAAGGAGGGGCAAATTCTTAAGACGAAATGACATATCAAAATTTTTTCTTACGTAATGCAAAAGTGTCTTAGAGTTAAAATGAAAATATTAAATATTAAAACATATATACGGTACAGGTTAGCTGCAATTGTTACTACCACTAAAAAAATAAAAACTAGTTTATATTTAGTTATTTATTATTTAATTATTATATCCATCTCTTCAAATTGTACCAGTAATTTTTATGTCTTATAAATATGAGAGAAGAACATCATCACCGTTGTAGAGGAAACACTGCAAACCTTCTGTCAGGAAAATTCTATAGTATTAATTTTTTACTTTCAAAATGCAATTATCTTGCCAGAAGGGCAAAAATACAAGTGATTTTCCAGTAGATTCGTACAACCATTTAATAGAACTACATCATATGAGTTAGTGTTAGAATTGTGTAGGAATCCCACAAAACAATCATTGCTATGAGTTAGACTCCGCAGAACAGAGGGGGCAGCCGCCCAGGGCGCCCAGGTCGTTCCGCCACTGCCAATATCACAGCTACAAATACTAATAAAATGAGATAAAAAGCAGGGCTCGCAAAAACAGAAAGTATGTGCTATTCAATCAATGCTTTCGGGAAGCCAAGGTTCTGAACTTTTAGCTAGCGCTATTCCCCCGGATCCCAAAAAAGCAGACCTCTTCGCGAAGTACAAACGCTTGGCGCTTTGCCCCCATCGGAGGTGGCTGCAGTTGGTTGTGAAGAATGGCAAAAGACCCTGATTTGGTACTTCGTTGGTAACCGCAAAAAAAGAACAGTTCTATCTATTTATTCATAAGGGCTGAAGCGCCTTTCGATTATCCACGTCAAGCTCTTTCACAAGCTTTTTGCTGATGCAGAATTTCAGTGATTAATGGAAGAGGGCCCATTTAAGTTGGGACATAGCTAACGTGCAAAGGGCCGGGGCCGACCGCCGAAGTCTAGGTCTTCTCAAAAGTAATGCTATACCTCGGTGCTACCAGTGATGCGGACTAGTTAATTACTGCGAGAGGCTTTTTTAAGCAGCCGAAAAAACCGCCGCTAACATGAGAAAGTGGTTGTTATTATTAAGTGACTATTGAGGTAAAGTCTAATTGGCATGTTTCAATGTTTCTCATATTATATATTGGGAACAGAAAAATGAGTCATATATCGAGAGAGGAGAGACGTAAATGGATATTGCAAGAAGAAACTGGAACATTTTGCCCTATCTTTAAGAGTGAACCCGATTGTAGTCATTTTAAATCGATCATCTGTTCTACCAACAGAAAAACAAAGTATTGTTGTGTGAGATCAAAAGTTTTTGATGCAGAGTGTGCCATGAAAGGAGAGAATAGTGGGAGCTACAACTCTCACATTGGGCGGTTTATTTATGGATAGGTTTGCAGGAGTTGTCTGTCAGAATATGTGTTAGGGATATCTCGCATAGCAGTATATGTTTGTCGATAGCTTGACTAAGATAGGGGGAAATGGCCAGTGGTAGTAGGTCGGGGCCACATCGAGGAAGAGGAGTGGTTTTGTGGGTGTTTGCTTGGTGCTCCATCTCAGTACTACTCATGAACCAACTCTATCCTGATAACTGAGGGGCGTGCCATGAAAAGACAAACATTACTTCTCGTTAAAAATGCGAGACACATGGGGCCAACTCAACTCGCCAACAGTGACGAAGCTGGGGAATACAAAAGGGCAATATCTTAGCAAATACACATCATTAGGACACCCCGCACCATGATATTATTAGTTACTAACGAGGGCTTCCGACATGTGAGCGTTGATTTGCTAACTGATAATTGCAACTCGCCGAGACAAAGTGGACAAGTAGAGCCCTAATGCCTCTTTTAAGCCCCAGAGAGAAGCCAACTAAGCAATTAAACAAAACAACGCATCTCAGTGAAGCATGATTGAGAATCCAACCAATGTCGGAAACATATGGGCCAGTAATACATAAGAAGACAAGAAGAAGAGAGACAAACCATAACGGTGCCCAAAGCGATAAAACATGTACAAGCAAGAATGTACTCACAAGTCCTCGAAGCTGATAATCGACGTTTAACGAGAAAGGAAAAGCGACTAAAGGTTGAAGACTTAATAACAAACAGCTCTCATAATACGAATTTATTCAATAATCAACTATCGACTGCTAAACCTTGGCTGAAACCTATACAGAATAAGACAGACAGTGGGGCAAGCAGCGGATTTCTGTATCCGGTTTTAGATACAGGTAAAAACGGCCGGACGCAAAGTGTCATGTAACACTCACTTGACAGTGCGTGCTAACAGGCATGGGATTAGTCAGATTCCCATGTAGAGACTCAGTATAAATAGTCTAGTCAAAAAACAATCAAAGAGTAAAACAGCAGGAAAACATCAAACAGTTATAGCACAACCTATACTTCCGTAAACCGTCCAGGGCAGTAGGTGGACCCGTAAAATTAACAAGTAAGGAAAAACAAAAGAGGCATTTAGCAAGAGTGCATGGCAGTTCCCAGGAAAATACACTCTCAAGATACAAGCTAAGACAGCCAAATCGAACAACAAATAAGAAAGAAATCAGAGAGAGTGGTTAATGCAAAGTGCGAAAAGATGCCGCCACAACCAGCAAATGGTGGGTTATGTGCTCCAAATATTCATCTCGCGCAGGGTGCGCTTGCGGCCATAAAGGTGGCTCGGGCTTGAAGATTGCTCCAGGGCCAGTCGCGCTGCGGACGATGAGGTCGACCTCAATGTGCATTATGCGCAAGGATAAAGAAGACCGGCAGCACGCTTATGTTAAAGTTGACCCTCGACGCTCTACGTGGGTAGGATTTGTCGAAAAATGTTGATGCCGCCGGTTAGATGAATAACGCAAATCTGGTTTGAATTCTGATATTACGACAGACGCGGAACGCTGGCGTACAAGTCAAACAGTGTAGGAAATGCCAGACCTCGTAACTCGAGATACGGCCGTGAAATACACTTCGGCGACAGACCCTAGTGCGATAACACGAACTTGAGAGCACTTGTAATCCGTCGTAACAAATGACCAAAGCTAGGGAGCAAAACAACAACAGCCGATCTGCGAGAATGGTGTCCCGAACGAAAGCGTACAGACCACAGTTGTAGGGAGCGCGCAAGAAAATAGAGCGAAAGAGGAAAGCGTATATCTATGGCCCGATCGGAGTGAGATACACTAATGCAGCATCGTGACAGACCCCCAGACCGTCGAGCTATATGATGATAATAAAGTCCGTGTCCACTCGGACCTGTGTAGTCAATCTGAGGAAAACGGACGTTGCGAGGTATGAAACTGACAATAATGAAATCATAGCCATTAGAAAGTAGGATGTCTCAGAGGTAAAACCAAAGGGGAAAGGAAAACTTAAGGGGAAGGTCATAAGAGGGGCAAAAACGGGGGGGGAATAGGAGGATAGGACCCGAAAGTAAAATACAAATTTATAATTAAACATGGCTCGGATAAGGCGATAACAAAAAAAAACAGGAACGGAAAATCTGAAAGACAGCAATAAAACCTGGGCCAAAACAGGAATGAATACAAAATATAACAGCATTAATGAAATACCAAAACAGTGACCACAACCTCATGATAAATGTAAAAAAACGCCCCACTAACCATATAGAACCCAACTAAACTGATAAGTAAAACAAAGAACGATAGACGACGAGAGCATCACACAGCCGGGATGGGGTAGAAGGTCACGGACTGGACGCCACAATAGGAACCCTCGAAACGAGTCAAACATTCACACTATAGACAAAAAAACACACCCACCTAACGTATTCAGCGATGGGCCTAAACGCGCGCAGGGGCCGCCGAACGACACACCGCAGGTGCAACTCAGATACCACATGACTCACTTCCAAACGTAAGTTGTGGTAGGCAGCACACGACCACAATATCCACTCACCAAAGCAGCAGTGTTCCAGACACGCCGTAAATCTGATCAGTGGCATCCATCTGTTATCGCGCACCTGCACAGCAGCATGCAATCAACGCTCCGTGAAGTTGGCTTCCTCAAGGCCCTGTCTTGACGAACACTCGCGTGCCAGATCCGGCGCCGCCCAGGACACCCCCAGCGCGTGTCGCAAGCGCGGCAACCCGAATGGACAAGCTACATATGCACGGTGCGAGCGCCAGCGAGGAAGCTGGGAGCGTGGGATCGACTCATAAGGCTGATATACCAGCCGCGGGCTAGAGCACCAGGGAACCAGCAGGCGGCAAACGCCTGGAGAAGAAGCTTACTGTCCCAAGCAAAACGCTATAGCATAAGAGCGTCAACCCCGCAAACAAGGACCGAAAAGGAGGCAGATCAAAACATAGCCCCAAACAACAGACCATGGACAAGAAACGCGCGAAAGGAAAGATCAGGCCGGGGTAGCGTTGCAGTGGGTCGAGGGGGAGCCAAGGTCATGTGAGGCCTGCCAAAAAGAAGATTCGGCCGATAGTATGTCATGATGTCCCCTCGCCTAAAAGAGTACCGTCGCGTCAGCTAAGCATGATCCGCCAAGGCAGGGGGGAAAACACTGGCAAATGACTCCCACCTCAAAAGCAGCGTGGCGAGAGAGGACGAAAAGCAATTGAATGGCTATGGACCCCAACAGAAGCACAAGAATAACGACTGTTACGACCCGCACTATGGTCCGAGGCAAACCGTCTGCGAGGAGGCAACGGAAGCCAACCTACCTCCTCCACCACCTGGAAGCGTCGACCCGCAAAGTGAAGGAGAGTAATAAAAAGCATCCAATGATAGGCAGCTGTCTCGCGTCTAAACATAGCTAGAAACACAAAAGCAAATACTAACTGAGATGCGCGCCACATGTATAACATAAGAGCGAAGCGCCATGGAACAGCGAGCCGCGGCCGGTGTTTCGGGGCAAACGCGCAATGTAAGTGTGTGGTGTGAGAATGCCACAGTAAAACATCGCTTCGTAATGCCGCTGAGGGAAACATATTCTATAGTCATTGTCCGAGACACCAATGAAACACTGACCAGACACTTGATTAAGTGCAACAGAGAAAAACCGCAAACGGACGAGGGGGGAAAGCCAAAAAGCAGCCGCAACAACGAGGGAGCGTGGGAACCCAAAACAGGAA